>WBMZ01003187.1:0-68378 GCA_013400975.1 Atrichornis clamosus | reverse complement strand
CGCCGCCCGCCCGCGCTCCGGCGGCGTTCCCATGGCAACAGCCAAGCGCCGGGCCCAGCGGGCGGCCCAGCGGGCGGCCGGGGCCCGCGCCGAACTCCTTCCCTTTTGATTGACTTTTTACCATTTCGGTCTTTACATCACTTTCCAGCCTCCAGAAGACCTGTAGGGAGAAGGTCACTGTAGTTGCTAACACGAAGTCAAAACCTTCCAGTACCATACGGATAGTATATCCCGATCTCTTTTGCTGCTGGTCAAATTAAAATGGATTCTCCCTCTAGATATCCGTCATAAATAACAAATGGACGTGGGAAGGCACATCTACAAAAATAGCATGCATCAACATCACACCTTGCTCTGCAGGAACACTGATCTGTTTTCAAATTTTGAATTTTGAATTTTGAACAAAACAAGCTGTGGGTAACCCATTCTGGATACTCTGCTGGTGGTTGTTACCATCCTTGGTTTGGCAGAACATTAACGATCTGAGTTGAACCACTTTAAGTGAAGCTTTCCCTGAAATTAGGACACTCTGATTTAGGCTGGCAACATTCCAACAGTGTGCAGCATGGTGATAGCTCCTCTGCTGCCGAGATGCTCGCTTCATACCCCATTCACTTTCTAGGAATGTCTGGACGGCAAAGACCAACAAAATTTACCTATGGATCTATGTGACTTGACACCTTCTGAAGATGTTCCTACTGGATCTTCAGTACTGATGTTTAAATACCATGGTGTTTGTACTGTAAAAATACCTGGACTTCCAGAGAGCAGTCACTCTCTTATGGGTTCACAACTTGAAGTCATGCCTCCTGCAGGTGTTATGGGGTCAGAAAAAACAATCCTGGTCTCATTTTCCTAAGAAGAAACTTTATGGATGGATGAAGAACTGATCCCAGTGCTGCTCTAGCATGGAACAAAAAACAGAATAGACAAGCTAGCAAAACAAACAGGAACATTTTCAGTATTTAAATATGTTTATCTTATATCACAGACCCGAAAAGCTCAGTAGTTTTTACTTAAATAAAAAGGTTTTTATTGGCAGCTGTAGCCCTAGTCCTATAAAGGGAAGTCCAAAAAGGATTACAATCCTCAGGTTCATACACACAACAGCACTCAATGTGACTGCAGCATCAGGAACCGTGGTGTGCAATTACTGAATTTGCCTTCACCAAAGAAATTTAGATAGTGTGGCTTGCAAGTTCTTTAATGAGGTTAATGAGGCTAGCACATTGTCAAACCATTTCTGTGATCTCCCTTCACACACTGCTGATGTGTCAGATCTTCAGATGAGGAAGACATTCAGAAGGGTCGCATAGGGCAGGAGAGGCTCTGACACCAAGCACCAGCCCAGCCTACATGTTGTCTGCAATGAGGCTGCAATGGAGGCACACACCCTTGCCTGCAGTCGAGCCCGGAGCTGGCTCCTGCTCCTGGGCCCCTGAAGTTTCTCACTGAATCCCAGGTCTGAGAGGTCACCATCTGGTAGTGCAGGGGTCCCAGTGTGAGGGCTGCTGGTGTGAGATGCTGTTCTCACCATGTTCTCCCCGTGCACGATGTCTAGAGCAGCGATTAGGGGGGCAGCAGCACTCTGGAACAATATGTGTTCTCACAGGTGTCAGGACATCCAGAATCCATTTATTTTCTTTTTGTGGAAGTACAAACATATTTGTGCCTTTATAATTAAGCAACTATTAATTAGGCTTGAGGCAGGGAGAGAAAGAGAATTTAGAGTTTACCTCCGGCCTATATAAGAAATTCATCAGAAAAGCTGATCTAAAATAAGAGGTATAAACCAGTGGGGTTATTCTAAAATAATTGTCTTGCCTCAATAATGCACAATAAATTCCAGGACAAAAGGACTCTCCTGTCTTTGACAAAGCACTCACACACCAGCCACTCCTTGACTAGCTGTTATAGATTGAGGGATGCACCATTGGTTTCCCTGTGTAGAGAACAAGCCTCAGGAACCCAAATGAATTTTTAATTCCAACTCTTCTTCTGCCACTTATTTTCTGTGTTACTCTAGGCAAGTCATTTCTGGTTTAGTATTATCCTTTAAACAAAAAGGGAAAACGATACAGTTATTTACTTCAGAAGAGCGAGGTGAGTGTAAATTAATTAACATTTATGTTGCTCTCTGAAGATCTGGCTTTATGAAAGGGTAAGTAGTAGGACTGTTTCTGAGTAAAGCTGGCTGGATCTATTGGAAGCACAGGGAAAATTTGACTAAGAACCTGAACCACCCTGAAACTGAGTGCGTAACTTATTCATGGATGAACAATGAACATGTGAAAGTTCGTATACAGCACACCCTTCCAAGAAGCATTACAATTTGGATATACAACTCACCAGAAAAATAGATGAAGCAATTCACATAGTGATGACTTGATAGAGCCCAAGATCAGTGTGTTCCAGGATATGGAAAAGGTCCATATTCTCACTCATGTTTTCAGGAAGTCTGTATATGTGGGGAAGGCTTTAGAGTTTTAGAGTGTTTTCTAGAATTATTGCCCTGGGGATTAGAGGACTGTCTATCATATGGATCATTTCAGTGATCCAGTTTATAACACATAAATAGTTATACTGCCATAAGAAAAGCCAATTTTGCTTTGGGGCACTGGGGACAGGAACAAGAGGCAACTTCTTTAGCCAGCTTTGGCAGGAAAGGCAGCATTTTGTGAATTACAACTTCTGTGTTCTTTTCTTTTTTTCACTCACCAACAGGCCTTTTCTGACATCAAGTAAATAAAAACACTCCCTGACTTCAGTTATAATTCCATGCAACTCATACAGTCATTTGAACTCTCTAAGGGACTTCAGAGGCATTTTAAAGCAATGCTCTCTGCAGCTTATAAGAATTCATCATGAAGTAAATCTGTTCCATTTAATTGGCGCAGGTAATTACTAATAAGGCATAAAAGTATTTGAAGTCATTAAAACTCAGCATGAGAAATACACATTAGTTAGAAGTGGGAAAAATGTATTTTTTTTATAAATACAAGGAAATATTTCAGACTTTCGTATATTTAACTTAGTAGAAATATTGAAGGTTTATCTCAAAAAGGATTTGAAAAGGAAGCAAGCATGCAGGAGCATTTGCAACAAAGCAGCAGAATAGAGGGAAGTGTGCAGGTGAGCCTGAACGCTGGTGCGAAGGGATTGTCAAGTAGGAAGTACAAAATGAAATGATCAGTGTCAAGTCTGACAGGCCAGAACTGTGACCTCTCAGCTGTACGTGGGCTCTCAGAGGCACCCAACCACATTGCAGCTTCCTCCTGCCAAGCCTGTCTGTCCTGCTTTGCAGTCAGCAGCCTCTTTCTCACAATTTGCAAGGATCTGCATTATTCTTATGCATTTCGATGGACTGCCAAACCACTGGAATAGAGAAAAGCCCAGAAACTGTAGTAATGGGAGCCACTTAGTACCCAGACAGCTATATAATCCTCAGAAAATAATTGCAAAACACACATTCAGAACATGTCTCAAGTCTGCATTTATAGAGGCACCAATGCACACATCCATTAACTTTATGAGTTAAGAAGGCTTTTCAATAGTAGAGGCACAGTTAATAACCTTGGCTTAAAGGTTTTTTGTAAAAAAACCTCTGCATTTTATTTAAATGCACATCAGAATACTTAAAATTATTATTTTGGTGTTACCTTTTGGTTTTAATTTAGTACCTGGAGCAAGAACATAGCTGGTTAGACCAATGTACACTAGTTCAGCATAATGTGTCTAGTCGTAGTACTACAGGCATGGGAGAAAGTGCAAAAAAAGAGAAGGAAAATTAGAAATTTTCCTTGCCTGACAAGAAGGTAAAGCAAAAGGGACATTTCTGGAGAGAGGGTTCTTTTGTTTCAAATTTGCAAGTGATGTGATACAATGTCAGCTATCAAATCATACAATTCAAATATTTAAAAACAACTTAAGTAGAATTCCACTGTATACTGTATTTAATAAAAAATTCACTTCCTATGCATTAGAAGATTAGAGATGACAATTCAAATAGTCATAAGTAATAAATCCCAAGTGCCATCTGCTTATACCTTTATTTCAGATTTCTTGGGCATACACACATTATAATATAAATTGCAATTACATGATTGTATAGCTTTCTTCCCAGTTTCACTGAAGCTTGGAGAATCAGAGCACAGATCCATACCTTCCTTTCTGCCCACTGTTGCTCACTAGCTCTGAAGACAGGTGGATGTGTTGCCAACTAGGTTGATCTGGAGTGTTCATCAGAACAGAATGTTTCACAAACAGCAACAAATGCATTTTTACCCCTTTCCTGTAAGGTGATATTGTTATCCCTGTTTTACAGATCAAATAGCTAGCTCCTGGTTTTCCAATATAGTTAGCAACGGATAGCTCTTCTTTTCCAGGAAGCACATCTCCCCAGGAATTCACTTGTAACTGTGAACACTTCGGCGAATCAAACACCAGGCTCCCTGCAGCAAGGCTTAAGCAACACTACAAGATGGCGTACGCAGGCACTGCTAATGGAAGAAGTAGATCTGTTTACTCCACACTCCTTCCTCTTGGCTGCCTGTTCCTGCCCCTGTGCTGCCCCAACCTTTCTGCTGCACAGATGTTCATGTGACTCTACGGCCAACTAACTCAGAGACCTGCTTCAGCTAGAAACTAACCCAGCATGAAAAATAGCCACTAGCTTTCAGCCAGATCAGTTGCCTGATCCAGTTTAGGCTCTGGCCTCATAAATGTTTGATACAAGGTAGGACATAAGACAGGAATAGAAATAGACAGCCAAGAAGGCAGGTGGATAGGATTCCTTTGCTCAATGGCAGTGTCAGCTTACTCTGGATAGAAGTATTTGTTGAACTTCAGAATGAGGGACACAAACGCATCAGTTTTGTTCAAGGACTAGAATTTAAAAGACACAATTGGAAGAGAGTGTGGTAGGGGTTGAAAGGACACAATTTCAGTTCAGCGGCCCTTTTATCTTGAGATTACTGAACTCTTTCTTTTTTGACTGCCCATTTCCCTTGAGTCTTCCTTCCCTTTGCTTCTGTGGGACTTTTCTTCACTGATGGGGCTCACACATTGAGTTCAAATGTAATATTTAAACTGGCATCTCTTCACAGCTTTTCTCAGCGCTTTGTAGAGAAGGAGGTCCATTTTATTTTTCAAATGAGTGTAATATTTAAGACAAGTGAGCTGGAAGGAAGAAATGTGGTTTGGTTCTTGCCCCAGGGGTTGCTTCTATGTTTTATGAAGAACATATTCTGGATGATATTCATGTAAAGTCCAAAGTGTCTCAGGACTGACTTTTATGCTCTGGTACCAGAAATCTTCCCTTTCTTTTCTGGGAAATGGGAAAATTTTGGTAGCAGCCATGGAGAACATGCCCACCAAGAACAGCTCACAACAGCATGCCTATAGCGTGTGCCTGGGAAGTGGAACTTGTAGCTGGAGATTGATAAGGTCCAGAGAAAAACATAACCCAAGTGCTCTGTATTCAAGGAAAGTTTAGTCCAGGCAGAAAAGAGCAGCATCCCTTCTGCTGGCAACGTCTCAAAATGAAAGAGTGACCTATTCTTTCTACTTTTAATAAGCACTTATCTTCAGCTAAATGTTCTAGACTCTTAATACTAAGGAATGGAGGCATCTCCTAGTCTTATCTTGGATGTTAACAGCAGACTCATTTAAAAGGAGAGGAAAACAACCACCAGTATCCTTAGAAATTTCTAGAAAGTTTGAGCAGCATTCTTAAACAAACTTGACTGATTCATTCTCAAGGAAATATAAAATAAAAAGCCTTCAGATACATTTCATTTTTGTGTTTCCATAATTCAAGGTGACTATTTTCTAAAGTATTTTATACGCAATTAGTCTGAAATATGGTTTTCTAGCTCTCAGTTTTCTGAGCAAAATATAGAATGACACAGTTATTAACCTTTGGGAAACCTCTCCTACACACAACAGAATTAAATTCTACAGAAAACTGAATAGCATTGGGAGAAATTCCAAATGACTTACCACTCATTTGTTTGATGGATATTCGGGCTAGCTATCACTTTTTACAGAGCTGCCAATCACTGAGAGAGCTGGGATATTTTCTGAGAACTCTCTTAGAATCACAAATTGCAGTCACAGGCTTCCTTGGCTTAAATTATTATGGAAGAAACAGTTATTTTGCAGGAAAAGAGATGATACTGTTACCATGAGAGATAATATTGTGGTATCAGCAGCTTCGACTTTTCAGCAGAGTAAGTTGCTTCTTCTAATATGACATTCAAGGAGATATTATTTGTTTGGAAGACTGTGAGGTCTGAGGATTTTGGTACTGGTGTTGAAACTCAAAGTGAGATCACCATATTAGATAGAGAGGGGAAATTGTTGTATCAGTTTGTTTATTCTGCATTTGGCAACTCTCTGAATACTCAGTTTCATTCTTTCCATAGCAAAGGGTGTTAGTCACTCTGTTGTTTGTCTGAGGACTTCATATAGCAGGAAGAAGAGGGAAAAAACACTTAGTGATTTTTGAAATCCAAAAACTGACAAAAAGATTCTGGAGCATGCTAAAACATGAAATTATTTTCCACACTATTTCAAAAGAGCTAAGCCACCTATAGTTACTACGCATATTATGAAAGTATATTTATACTCACAGAGTACATTAATTCAATGAAGCAAGTTATGCTGAGTAGTTGTACTTCTCTTTTGGTTATTCAGTTCCTCATGGCTCATGCTAGATCACTATGGGTCAACAGATTTTTTTGTAGATCTCAGGCTTGAACTCCACCTTTTCTGTTGGGAATAATCCTTCCTGTCTTGTGTCCACTCTGTCAAAAGAAAGACTTGTGTGAGAGGGAGAGGTGTGGAAATCTGAATTTTGTCTCCTCTGGTATCCATTCCATAGGGTTTCCATAGAGTGTGTGACTGCTCCAGCCACCATCCTTTTACCTTTAGGTTCTTCTTGGCCTTTCTGCCTCCACAGGGTCCACTTGTTGCAGGATTTAGAAGCTTATTTGAAAGAGACTGATAAATTAAGATCTTATAAGACCATTTTGTGCCATCCAAAACTCAGTATCCACCTTCCTCTTCTGTTGCTGTATGTACATCAGGTTTCAGCTGCTTTGAAGTCATCTTCCAGATATTCTGCCAAAGAAGCCGGCACTGAAAAAGGAGGATGTTAGAACTACAACTGCATTCATCTTACAACTGCAATTGGAATTCAACTTAAGAACAAGTAGAAAACCAAAGTAGTCTTTAAAGGACAAGTGCAGGGATCTGTAAAGGAAAAGTGCCAAGTATACACCCAGTTCATTTTTCCTTTTATTTTTTGCAGTTTCATATGAAATACATGAAAGAGGCAGAATTGCAGTTTTGTCTTGTGCCATAGAACTTCTTTACTATAAGATTCTCAACATGTCATAGTTACAAATATGTGTTGCAAGCTTTTTATTAACTAGTTATCTTGTAATAGTACCTAGATCAACCTATACTTTTAGCCAGTATAATTGCAGAAACTAAGGAGTTTTTTAAAGTAAATCAATGAGGATGTGAGTACGATATATTACTTTTCAGTAATACAAGTGTACCAATATAGATTTATTTTTGCTGCTAAGGTAGAAAATGGAAGGCTCTGGTCTAGCCCAGAGTTACTCTGTTAAATCATGGAAGCTTTGAATGCATCCTGTGGCCTGAAAACAATACTCTGTGGGAAGATTCTCTTGCTACTTGATAAAAGTTTTCTTCTCAAGGGTCAAATATGCAGTCTTGAATATATGTCCTTCTTCAAGTTTCACAAGCAGAATCAATAAGATAATTTTTTATCGTAAATTGTGGTTTCAGAGTACAGAAATCTGGTTTGTTAATACAAATGTTCATTCAGTGCTTAATGGTTTTTAAATTAGCTTATATAATTACACAAAATATATTTACAGGAACAAGCCCAAGTGTATTTGCATAAACTTTAGACAGATGTGGCTACAGACATTGTTGAGCATGAATGCCAAGCTGGGGCTTTGAGAGCCTGAGGTACTGACAACTTTTTAAGACTATCAAATCCCAGTGGTATTGGAATCTCCTGAAAAAAATACACAAGAGCTTGTAAAATGGGACCTTGGGCAATTATTCAGGGGAGAGAACTAAGGAAAAAAAGTGACCTGAAGACTGTTTTAAGAAAAAATCTTCTGCAGATTCCAAGAGACTAATGAACTGTATCTCAGAATGCCAGCCAAAGCCAAAATGTGCATTTCATTTTGATGAAATTACCCAAACTGGAAAACAATGGATTGTAAGTGTCAAAAGTTTTTTAAACTGAATAAAAGGTTATCTTTAATTTTCATTCAAGAAAAGATAAAAGTCCTACATAATGCTGTACTAAACCTTTCAGAAATTAATGGGACTATTTTACATGTATGTATATATTCCCCTCAATTAAAACTCAGAGGAAGAGTTCATGACATTCTTATCAGTTCTGATCTAGAGCAGCCGACATGCTTGTACTTCAGGGTGCTGTCATAACTGTAGAATTCCCTGTCCCACTTTCTGGTGAATAAATCCTTATGTTTCTTTCTCAGTTTTCTAAAAGCCTTCCTGAGATAAAAATCTGAGTCTGTCTCTCTTAATGAGGCATCCTAGTGACATCATTGCACACACACACACAGTCTCCAGACTTACTTTACACTTCCTCTCACTTCAGATGGCCTCAAAATCTAGTATTTTCAACACTGGCTCTATAGGTATTTTGAGTTTCAACAGATTTCTTCTCTAACAAATTTCAAGCTTTTGTGTTAAAAAAATTAAATCCCTAGAAGTTCTCATGCCTTTTAGCAGAATTATATATTCTTTCAGTTCAGTGTCCCCTAAGTCACCTAATGACACAGATGGGTCTGCTGATCTATTTATGAGGCACATGGATTGCAGGACTTCCTGTCTTGTCAGAGTCTTTGCAAGTTTTATGATTTCTGCGTTTTTCCCCCCCAATTTCAATTTTGTGTGCTTCATTTGTGTACTAAGAATACACACAAAGCTTCCATTCTTACCCTGCTAGGCAGATATTGCTTTTAAATTTGCAGTGATTGTTCTCTATGATATTGTCTGGTGGAGCTAATTTCTTTTCTCTGGAAAAAAAAACCCAAACACAACCTAGTTGAATTACAGTAACTATGACTCATTAATCTGAGACATCTGTTGATAACCCCTGAAGTCACTGTATTTCAACACTGAAACAATTCATAACCGTCTCACAAAACAAATGGGGAACATTAATGGATTAGTAACTTTTATGTTCTGCCCTCCTGTGATCTCTAGGCTCAATAGAAATGTAAGCGTATTGTAAAAATAGGCATGTGTTAGTTGCCTAGACATCCTATATGTGGCCATCCTCTCTGGTAGTTGCCCTGGGGTAGCCATTAGAAAATCTATATCCAAGCAGATTAAAGCTCCTTGTAAGTGATATTGTTGGCAATGCTCTCCAAATTGAAGGCAATAGGTGTAAATGCAGCACTGCATTTTTCCTAGCTGGTATTTTTTGCCTAAATATTTAAATGGCTTTTACTGAGATAGGACTTTCAAAATTACAAGAGATTAGTTTTGTATACAAATACTTTTTGTCACTTTTCTAATTTGCTTTCTAGTTTTTATTTCATGTCTATATGACCTCTTCATTATAATTTATTGAAAAATAGCATAAAAATGCATTATTTTTCTACTGTGCCACTGTTGAAAATTTACTTATATTAGAAATTGTAAGCCTTGATGAAACAAATACAACAATTATGTAAGGAACAAATAACACTACACATGTTTGCAAGTAACCAAATAGTTTATGATTGTACAGGATCATTATAACTGAAAATGTACAGGCAATAATTTTGCAGGTTTTTCCTGCTGTAAATCCTCCATCATTTTTTCATCTATCTTTATTGCTTCTAAGAAATGGGGAGACAAAAGCTGTTCAGTGAAATCCATCACCAACATAAAATTAGAGTGACGGGGGTTTTGAGATTTATGCTGATTTAATAGAAATCAGATTTCTGCTCTAACATCAGAGAAACACATTTGGTTAGAAGTAAGATATGATGGAAAATTCTTTTCTGTCTGCTTTTTGATAGGTCCCCGGTGCCCTTCTAAAGCTATAAACATGCAATTAATGCAAGCACATGGAGTAAAATATTCCTGATATTATCTTCCAGGTGAGAGCTTTAGCACTGAACTGCTGTGTTCTGTGTGGATATTAAACTTCCCATAACACTTCTTACTGTCTTCAGTATTTTCACTAATGTCTTTGGCTCAAATTTCCTCTCTTACATTGCCTAATATTAGTTCCATATCAATGTATTCCCTTCATTTGACAAGTGGCTATATTGATCTAGGCCCTTTTTGTGTCAATATGCACATACTGTCACAGCTTACTGCACATCATAGCTCAGATCAGCGAGAGTCCCTACTCATCTGAGCCCTGGCAGGAATAGGATCAGGTTTGTACAGTGCTTTATGGGTCTTGGCACACTTTCACTATTTATAGAGTAATTTCTTACTGGCAGTAGAAGGATTTCTAGGTGACATGGTAAAGCTATATGACACAAGTAACCTTGAACCTACCCAGAAATCAATCTTGACTCCTTCAGAGTATTTTATATAAGTTGCATGAAGCCCTTTGTTTAGTGTTTGCCACTCACTCCAACATCAAAGCCTGGGACCAGGCAAGAACAAGATACTCTCCATCTGCTATTCTTTATGACTATTGGTACCTTTTATGGCTGGTGGTTTGAAAATCACATTTTAAAAAATCATTAATTGTCATTAATTGCACTTTTATGGATTGGCCTCATGGTCTGCAGATAGCATTCTGTGTAGCTATCTCAAAATTTAGTTTTGGTTATTTGATTTTAAGAATGTTACCTGAAGAGAAACTACTCTTCACATGCTTAGGGTTCAAGTCACTGCGCAGCCGAAATGGAAAGACTTGTCTTAAGGATTGCTGATAGAGGCAAGTGAAGGAACAACAATTCATATAATCTTCTCTCTAAGGGCAGACAAAAAGAAAGCAAACTAAAAAGGCTTACAAACATGGTGAACCAAGCAATGCATACTAAGCCAAGTAATGCTTACTCTAGGCCATCTTCAAAGCACTACCAGCCGGAATCAGCTTCCTTTCCAGTGGAAACTGCTGCAACTATTGCCATCGCAGCATTGCTTTTGCTAGCTGGCTGGGTTGATTGTGTAATCTCCTCTACAGATCCTCTCAATGCTGCATTAGCAATCAGCTAGCTGCAGGCACTTACCGTGAAGGGCCATGTTAAATCACTTGTCTTCCCTGATGAGCCTGGCTTCCCACCACTCTGAAACTCTGTCTCCCCAACATCCTGATTTTTTTCCTGCATGGCAACCCAAAGTACTACTGGTGTGACATTAGATGAGCCAGTATTTGCTCATTGCTAACATTTTGTTTAATGTTATTTCTGTTATCATACTCCTAAAAAACACAGCTGTAGCAAAGATCTCACATTTGGATTCATGGGTCCTGATTGTCACTCACAAAAAAAATGCCTGTGTCTCTGACAGCCTAAAAAGTGGCAATAAGTGACATTCTGAGAGTGCTGTAAAAGAGGCAGTTCAGTGTTTACAAGGAGTCATGCATAATGTGTATTTGATGCCATGGCTTCAAACAATATGGGAAAGCAGGAAAGGGAACAGTGAGATCTGAACATTTTTTAAGACCTAATAGGACGTAAAAAACCTTTGAAGGAAGAGCAAGACTAGCAGGTGGCTGGTTATTACAAAAAAAGATGTCAACAAGAAAATATCAAAGTAGAAAACCTGAATAAACAGGGTATTGAAACTGTATATCACAACCCAGTGATAGTAAAATTTACTTAGTGATTATTCATTTTTGTCATCTACAACGCCACCAGCGAATGATAATTTTGTATTATCAGGTTGGATTAAGAGAAATCCTGCTCATCCTAAAGAAAGCCTCTTGTGGGCATCACAATCCTGAAGAGTAGTGCTATCAGCCACGGGGGACTGTTATAAACTTTTGGAACAGGCTCCTGTGTAATGTTATTAGTGAAGGCTTTAATATACCACAGCAGGTTCGCTAGAGCACATAGCATTTCATTTCCTCTGGTGTTTAAATTGTCACAACTACTGCGACTGAAAATCCCTCATTAGATGTTTACTTGGGACATCTTTAAAATCTTCTGCTGTCTTGTGTACTTCACCAACAAATGAAGTACACAGGCACCTCCTTGCAATGCCCTACACATTACAAACTTTAGGTACAAGGATGAAGTTACGTGGCTGTCATCTAGCTGTGAGCCCATCATCACATGAAGGTATAAAAGCACTATCTGAGCCCCACATTCTTCTACAAAGATCTGCTTACCTCTGTTTTCCACTGTCTCCACCCCTGGTCTTGCTCTAGGCTACTTTACAGTGTACTGTACTTCGTCATATTACAGGAACTATGACAGAAATAGGAAACTGAAGCTCTTTGTCCAAAACCAGTCTTGCTCTCACCGCAGCATACAGGAACGAGGCAGCAATGAATGTTGCCTGTTGTACAGTTTATTCCACAATACATCTGAAATGCACTCCTGCATCAGTACCTCCAAGGGAATTACTAATGTGAAATCAGCTTGTGGCAATTCTTTCTGAATACCTGCTCAATTCCCTTGAAACCTCTGCAGCTCACTTCTGCCTATCTTCCTACTGAGTATTTCTTTTGCAGCAGACAGGCAGCCCCATTGATTTTGCCAGGACATCTCCTGGGATCAAACCCTCCCTGGTTTAAATAAAAACAGCAGATGCTGTCTTTAAACATCTGCTGGCTGCTGGAATGGCTCTCTGATTACAAGCAAGCAATGCCAATGAATGTAAAATTACTTATCAGACAAAAAAAAATATTTGAAGAGAGTTACACTAGGGTTGGGGAAGGCATTTTGGAGAGATCACAAAGACAACATTGTCAAAAATTGATTTGCCTTATTCAAAGCACTAAGATATGTGATTGTGGGAAATTGCAAGATTTCAATTCCCCTATTCAGTTTAGAGTTTCTTTAGATTCTGATTACCACAGCTTAGAAGAAAATAAACCAATTGACAGAGAAAAAGTGACCTTTTATGGAATCTTGGCACTTAAATCCAGTAAGGTTTGAGAGTGTTATTTTAAGAGTTTATTATATAAAATAATATTATTAGCATTTTATATTAAATAATTAGAACAAAGTTCCCTTAACTGTGTCAATGGATGTCACCACTGAATTACCTCTGACCTACAGGGCTACCTGTGATCTTGGAAAAGTGTGTGCTTCCAACTGGAGAGAAAAAATGTTACATTATTATTACAAGATGGCAACATGTCCTTGGACTTTGTGCTGAAGTTTTTGAAACTCATGATTTAACCAATCTTGTCACTTCATCAACATGCTGGAGATGTGTAACCCTTCATAAAGTTCCATCACTGCCAGCTTGGAGCAGCTTGGATGTGACCCAGCAGTGCTGCAGGCTAGAGCTACCTGTTCTGTGCTGTAGCAGGTGCCCCTGTGGGCTGCTCAGTGTGTCTCAACGGGAGTGGAAATGGCACCGATGGATCCCTCAGCTGGTTGCTTCACATATAACGTAAGGAGGTCTTACAAAAAGCAACATGGAAACCCACCTGGCTAGGCTAACAGCAGGGCAAATGCTTTTCCCACAGAACAACCAAGAAAAGGAGCAAAGGAATACCAGCGTCATTTAGGTTTGAAAAGACATTGAAGATTATAGAGTCCAACCATTAACCTAACACTGCCAAGTTGACCACTTGGCATGTCCCTAAATGCCTCACTTACATGTCTTTTAAATACCTCCAGGCAAAGAGAGACACTGTAGACCTGGCCCTGTGTGGCTGGCAGTCCTCTTCTTCAGCACCTGCTTGGGAGAGGCAGGAAAATGGGGACAGTCACAAGAATCAGCTGTATGAGTTCTCCACTGCATCCTGAGAATGTTTTCAGTGGTCTGGCAGATGTTTTCTCCTGCCTGTGTCCCTAAAAGATGGGAGTGGGAGAAGGAACCTGACCTATGAGGTCGGCCTTTTCTTCAGCCCAGCACTTCATTGGCACATTGAGGTGGTTTTCAGCCATAACTCACAGCCAGGCCAAAGGCTCCTTCTGCGCAGCAAAGCTTCTGTTCCCAACAGACGGCTCTTGGGGCCTGGGCCTGCGGCTGCCGCACAACAAAGAGCTCCTCAGCCTTCTCATGGCAGGACAGAGACTCCAAAAGGTGCTGAAGCACAGCTTGCTCCCTCACATACAGAGGAACTAACCTGTCAAAAGGACTTGCAAAGATATGTTAACCTCTGGACAGAAAGCAGCTTTATTGCCATTTGAGAGCAGATGTTTTCCCTCATGGCTAGATTACTGCCTCTGTTGTTGCATCGGCAAAGTTTGCTATCTTGTCCAATAAAGAAGGGCAGACTGTTCTGGAAACTTTACCTCTAAACCCCTTAATACTTCAGACACCAGCCATACACCCTTATCAGCACAGTGACACAACCTTTTTAGATGTATTTGAAATTCATATCCAGATTCTATGGCTTGAACTCATCCTAAGTTATAATGTATAACATAATAGACTAACATGTACTGCTCTGTCTTTCCTTTGATAAACCAATTTTTAAAAAGTTAAAGAATGCCTGATTGAATCAGGCATGAGCATCCCATGGGATAAAATTATCAGCATTCTGCTAGTGCCATGAAAGAAAATGCATCAGTTACCATTGCAATGATTTAATCACACAACATTGGAAAAAGAATCAGCAGCATGTATGCCACAGCAATATTAATAGAAAACCTAAAGCTTAGAAATGCAAGACTTTGGGTTAAATAAAGAGGAATGTGCCTTTTCCTTTCTGTATGATCTTGGAGATTTTTTTTATTTTGAAAGAGTTTTGTCTTTTTTGGATAATAGGAGTTGTTGAGGTGTAAGAAGTTAAAAGGAAAATCTCACTGTTTTCATTCATTCAGCAAAGCCCTGCATTAGGTGAGAAATCAGCCTGTTACTTCTCCTTCTCTATCATCTGTTTGCAGAAGTTCGTTACTTAATTCCCATTCGTATCGCTTCTGTGGAGAATAACAGGCTGATGACATTTCAGTTAATCATAATCTTCCCCATCTGTGATAACCTGCCAGTAGCCCTTTTGAAAATTCACTTGCAGAATAAAATTTTTAAAAAGAAGGACTTTTCTTATTCTCACAGAGAAAGGAAAACTGACAAAATAAATATGTGAGAATATTTCACAAATGAAAAAAAAATTCTTCTGGATTTATTACCATTTCTCTCTCAACACTTTATGTGCTATTTTATTGCCCAGACAATTGTTATTGACATGTTTGCCTTTACCCCCTATAGGGATATATAGGACCTCTATACATAGGACTCCTAGTGCCTCTTTAACATACTTACTAGCAAGAAGGACACTCTAAGTTTCCATAGACTGATTTGAGTATCAGGCAGCTATAGAAGTGTGAATAAAATCACGTCTATGTGTGTGCGCATGCACAGAGAGAATCCTGTGTGGGGTAAGAAAGCAAGAAACATTAGGATTTCAAGTGATTGCTGATAGCCACCTTATGTGTAACACACTCTAAAAAATATGGCCATTTTAACCCAGTTAACATACCAGTAAAGGAGTGTGAAATGTACGCGTGAACTGGAAAGAACATGAGAAGGCTTGGAGGGTTTGCTGTCAGCAGTGAGCTCAGAGGAGCCAGCACCAGCAGTTGAACTTAGGTCATGGCAGGTGTAAATCTTGGGTGGAGGCCACTGAAGCCCAAAGAAATACTATAAGCTGGAGACAAAACCACAAGCAGACATAACTGCCAAAGAAAGAAAAAGTCAAAGGCGGTCTCATCCACAGTGACAGCTTTTGTGAAAACTCAATCAAAGCTGAACAAGTGTCAGCACCATTTGTTCATGGCAACAAAAGGCAGGATGTTGAACTACGTGGAAATAGCCTATCTTGTAAACAGCTGCAATGTCATCAAGAAGAAGAAATTCAAGTTTCTGTCAGCTATGGCATACTGCCAGCTAAAAGTCAGGAAGAATATCCCTGGGTAGGCAAAATGAGCAGCTCTTTCATTAACTATAATATCTGAGCAAATACTGCTTGGCTCCTTCCTGAAGACCAATCGGCAGTTGATCTTCTTTCCCTTAGAAATAATGTAAAAGTCAAAGACAGTTGTTTTACAAACACTTAGGCAGTATTAGCATTGAAATGTATTTCTGTCAGAGAAATTTGATTCCAGATCCTTCTGCAGTGGGTACGAAACTCACACCCACCTCACACCCCCAAGGTCTATCCAACTCCTTCACACAACGTACAGTATAATCATGCTGTACTTCCACTACAGAAGGTGGCCAACTGCGTGACTGGTAACCATAGCAGCTGCAAGAGCCCCAAAAATATTCCAGTGCTGAACGTATGCACAAGTCTGTTGCTTTAGCATCACATTATTTGCTATGAACAGCATCAATGGGTATGCTTCAAAATGTCCCAGTAATTGATGAGGAAAGAGATGCTGTTCATCACCACATGGAAAACAGCATGTCTCACACTGAAGAATGTTTTCTGTCAGTCTCTTGACTTTTGTAACATCTAGACATATTTGTCTGAAGCTGTAAACTCAGGCACTGAAGCTAGGATTTCTATTTCTTGTATGGGAAAGATTGGTCCTGGAGAGTTTCCATTCTGGAACCACTGGTCTTTTTCCTGTCATGTGCTGAGTGTTGCCTGCCAAGGACCACGAAGTAATGACAGGCAATAACATCTTTCCCAGTAACAATCACAAAACACAGTATCACAATACTACTAGCTGTCTCACTGCTGTTAACTCTTTCAGATGGACTAAGTAAACTTTTCACAGGTGGCCCATGTTGGCAGGGAATTTCTCCCTTTCATCTCCCTAGTAGTAATTTTCCGGCTGATTAGAAGTTTGGGAGAATGTCATGCCTCGGGGGAGACTGCAGCGGGATGGGTCTCTCCTCCTAGACTATCCCACCTTATGGAATCTACCTTCCCAACACAGTGCTCCTCAAGGGCCTAAACACCCTTGGTGACCTGCTACATGCAGGACCTCTTCTCTGCCTACTTCTCTCTCCACTACTGGAGGAGGATGTTCTGGATGCACCAGCACACCTGTGCTGTAGGGCAGAATGGAGGGAGGAAGTGGAGTAAAAGCAAGAGCAAAATGAAGCCAAGCAGTGAGGAGCTAAGACAGTTGCTATAGATATTTTGACAGAATAGCCTCTTAGTTTTGGTTAAAATTTACTACTGTGGGAATTTAGAAGCCTGTTAGTATTGTGGTGCTGGTATGCACATGGACTATCAAAAGCATTCCGTTCCCGACAGTATCTCACATTTGGACTACATGCAAAGCCAGTGACAGTCTAAGACCTGTGAGTTATAAACCCAATCCCTGCATACTTATTTATACTAAAAGCTCACATTTCAACCCAATGCCTGAAAGCAAGATATACCTCAACATGCAACAAATTATAGGTGACTCCTGAAGCCTGAGTTCAAGTCTTTTGGACTTCAGAGTGAAAAGCTACCACCGAAGTAGCTACTTGGCTGAAGATTTCCTTTTTCCTATGTTCCTTTAAAAACAAGGCCCTTAAGAGTATCAGGAGCCTCAGAAAATACAGTCCTATTATTTTCAATGTATTTTGTTTGCCCAGAGAAAACACAGCAATTTAATATTTAATGCTGCAAATATGTCTTGACAGAAATCTAGAGTGCTCAGGTAACATCTTTACAGGACAGTCTTGTTTTGCTTTCTTATAAAACAGTGGAGACACATAAGGACATTTGGCCAACACAGAGAACAGCTGATCCACACAACTCCAGAAATAAGCACGAGTTGCTGCAGTTTTAGTCAAAGTGCTGGAGCTATTAGTTGCAATAAATATTAACCTTTGCAGATGAGCATAGGAAAAGCTTACCAGATGCAAACTCTCCTTTGGTTTGCAGCCTCCTCCACCAACAGGAGACCCAGACAGAAGTGTTCAGGAGAATGTAAATTGCCTCCTTCGTTCACAAAAGCAAAGGAAGGACCAGCTCCCCATAAACCTCCTTCTTTGTTAAACAGGACAATGCAGGCAAAAATGAACCAGGAATATCAGGCTAAAAGGGGCTACTGGAAGAGCCCAACACACAGGTTTCACAGGCACCTCATTATTTAATCCTCTTCCTGGAGTAATCAGCTGAGAAGTGGTTTCACCCATTGCTCATATAGGAACTCCCTCAGAGCCTCATCTGAGCAACTAATTAATGAACTTTATATCCTTTGAAGGATCTCTGTTTTAGACAGAGCACTAGCCATGCCAGAGCCTACCTAGTTTGTTAAAGCTTGGGGTGATGACAACCCACACTGCTATGGATGAAAATTTCATTGTGTTGTTACCATGTATTTTCCATTATTTCTGTAGTATATAATTGAACTGTAAACCCCAGCATTTTTATATGACTATGACTAACTATACCATGAAGCTGAGTTGGGGGAGGTTTAGGTTGGGTATCAGCAAAGTTTTTCATTCAGAGGGTAACTGAGCACTGGAACAGGCTCCCCAGGGAAGAGGTCACAGCCCCAGCCTGACAGAGTTCAAGAAGAGTTTGGTCAACGCTCTCAGGCACACGGTGTGATTCTTGGGGAGGTCCTGTGCAGGGCAGGAGTTGGACTCAATGATCCTTCTGGGTCCCTTCCAGCTCAGCATATTCTGTGATTCTGTGAAAAGATTGTTTACGTTAACTTACTACGTTTCCATGACTCTCTTGTGTAAGTGCTTCTACTTCCACAGACCAACAATCTCTCAGTTTGTTTTTAATTTTGAGGAAACAATTAACTTAGCATAACATCTTTCCTAAGAAATTTAGCCAAACCCAAGTTCCTTATTAAAATAAGATTTCCAGTCAAGAGAATTATAAATATGTCTCTTCTAGCCAGACATTTTCTATACAGGCATGACTGCCTGTATTCTTCTGTCTTCCACAGAGCAATAATTATTGAGACAATAAAAAAGTAGGTAGCTTTAAGTTTTGTCTTTTATTGAAAAAGTTTATTACTGTGCTGATACCTCTTCTAACCCAAACTTATCTTGTAAAATTGCAGATATTTTAAATATTTGTTGGTATAAGCAGTGTCACTAAGCAGTTGGCGTGTAGTTAGACAAAGCTGATAACAGATGTGCTTACATCAGCTCTGATAACATTCATGAATTCATTTAACAGAGATTTCATTATATCTTCAAAATCATATTCAAAAGTAATTACTTCCCTTGCAGCATTCAGTCTACCTTGCTGTTGAATATGATCTTCACATATTAGTATATTACATATTTGGAGACAAATTCATGAAGTAATTGCTAGTACAGTGAGAAATGATCATCATTCATTTTACATTACAGTCTTGCTTTAAAAAGCCTGGCTTTCAAAAGGACTAGCCACAAAAAGGTAATCTACATGTTAAAAATTGTGTGAGAGACTCAGATATTTTATAACTTGGTTGGTTATGAATAATGAGTAGGTTTTCTACTTGTAACACAGATTAAAACAGCTATGGGAAATTATGGCACCATGCCTTCCTTTAATTTGAGGTTGCTGGAAGTTGGCTTAGCATCAATTTTTTAACACTCCAAAGATACAATAGGTACAGATGCACTTTTTAAAAAAGCCACAGGAAATGCCTGACTCTTCATGTGCTTGTTGCCATTACAAGAGGAAGCCTCGGGAGTACAAAGCAGAGAAGGACTGCATCTGCTAATGAATTTGAAAGATCAGACCTTCCCATAATTGCTGTGATCATTAAGCTGCTCTTTTACCTGTGCATCTCTTCTTCCCATATACCTCTCCAATAAAATGTAGCAGGATGTTAAGGATGAAAAGCAGTGGAAGCAATTCTTGCTCTTTTGTTTGTAATTGGGATAAATCATTTGTGACTGTAACTCCCTTGGCGATGCAGTGACTCACACAGATCATACTGTTGAGTTTGACTCAAGCACCAACTCTGAGTAAGACAAGTGGGCTTGAGCCCCTCTCTTCAAAGGAGAGAGCAGACACCAGAAATAAAACTGGTATCCTCTGAGCACATAGAAACTGCCTAAACTCTGCCATGATTCCTCTTCCGTACAGCTCATTATAAGCAGGGTGTGGAGGTGTCCATGATCTTGGCAGGATTTCAGAGGTTGCTCATTCCTTTAAACATAGCACCACCTGGGAACTAAAGCAACAGAAAGCTTTACAATGGCTGTAAGTGCATCATAGTATTTACAAAACATTTAATAAAATTGCAGAGGGTTTGGGGTTTTTTTAAACCTGTGAACCCTTAGGAAAAATTCAGAAATTGGTTTACCTCTGGCTCCAGTTACCATATATGAAGGTTAGGAAGTTGAACTTTGCTCAGCCTTCCTTTCACTTGAAGGATTATGCTTCAATTACATGCTGCAAATCAGTTAATCATTACTCTGTTTCCCTTTGTTCTTGATTATTAGCTATTGATTGCATTGCTTTTACCGTCTATCCTCTTCAGTTCTCCTAGTCATATTTTCTTCCTTCTGTGGGTGTGTTCCCCTTCCTCCTCCTTTTCTTCTTGCATTGCAGGAAGATTTGCACATTGTTAATATTATTTTTACCATATTTCTCCTTGTTCACATTTAAAAAATAATTTTTGCTATGCAAAAACTATTTTACAAGCTGACCAGACTAAGCTCCAGTCTTTGTTCCCAGACCTTTGCTCCCATTACCCTAATCCTGTTCCCATCACCAAGAGCATGGAGAGGGTAGAGCTGTGGTGGTCAAGCAGAGGTTCCTAGAGACTTTCTTCATCTCTCAGCCATGCAGAATGGTTTAGAGGCCCTGGGGGCAACACATGCTGCTGCCTTCCTTGGGTCTAGTCCAGGAAGGAGCAGTACACAGGATGCCCAGTCCCTGCTGCTGCATGCCAACAGGAAAACAGGATGAGCAGGAAGTTGAATAACCCCTCCTGAGCCAGGGAGAAGGCTCAGGTACCACCTCTCCAACAGCAGGGTGTCAGAGCCCCAGTTGGCTGTGCTGTGAGTGGGGAAATTTCAGGCATCTTCTTCCTAAACTCCCTGCTCACATAAAGAAAGGCAGGGTGGAGTCCACAGAATGACCAAACTCTGTTTTCACTGTACAAGGACATAACACTGGCCTGGGTTTCTCAGCAGTCAAATACTTGCCTGGTGGGGTGCCTCCAGAGCTGTTTCCAGCAGCCGGGCTAGACTGCTTCCTGCAGCCACAGAGCTCCGCTCCTCCCCTCGCCCATCCCTCCTCTCACACAACATGCCAGAGAGTATTTAAACATCCACACAGAACCTCATGTTTGAGATTTCATCCAAAATACACCCTTCTACCACCCACTCAGAGGAAACTCATTTTATTTGTCTAACAAGAACAAAGGGCCAAGCGAGTTAACCCTGCCAAGCTTACTGCCGGGAATCCAGACTTTCACATCCCATTTATAACACCCAAACCCACCCGTTCAGCTAATCCTTACACAACCCTGATAAATCATCCCATGTCAGAGGCATCATAGGAGCAATTACTTTACTTTTACCAACTTCAAAAAAAAAAGGGAGAGGGGAAGAAGGAAAACCTACCAGTGAATAGAGACAGAGATCCCTTTCTTTTCTTCTTTGCCTTCCGCGAAGGTTTATTCCAGCAGGTGCTGGACATATATAAAGCAAGATGTGTCAGGTTAGTATATTCATGCCGTCTCCATATTATTAATTATATAGCCAAGGCATTCCAAGTTAAGGAATAAAAAATAATATAATAAAGAAATTACTTTTGTGGTGTTAAATCAGAAAAAACAACTTGCAGAGAGGTATGAAAGAACATGTCAGGCAAGTTAGTTTAAGTTGGACATACAGTTACATGTGCACTGTAATGCCACGGAAATAATTTTTCTGCCCTTGACAAACCAATACATCCCTGAAATTTAAAGCGGGGTGTCAGAAGCACTGCAGTGGAGGAAGAACTCTGGAGAGCAGTGCACAGGGGGCTGGCAGACCTGCCATCAGCACCGTGCCAGCTGTCACTCAATTCACTAAATCTCCACCTCAAAAGATTGAGAAAAGATACTGCTGATTCACCTATCTTTTTAGACAATGTGCCTACAAGTATCCCCAAACTCTATAAATAACCTTCTGAACTTTTAATAGTCTGTGACACTCGCACACAGATCAGTTTATGTAGCTCAGTGCTGAAAGTAGAGCTCTCTAGAGTAATGGTTTCCAAATGCAAAGGGAAAAAATATGTGCTTCCAGAATGGATGATTTATTGCAGATTAACAAAAAAAGAAAGAACAGAGAAAGAAGTAAAATACAAATCTGGGCCCAGAATAAATAATGCCTCCCTCCATCTTGAATCAGCTCGCAGTCCCATTGCTTGGCAGACAGGCAGGCAGGCTTTTCATTTCAAGGCTGCTACACAGAGAGCATAGACCATTCCCACACAAAGATGACTAAGACCCTGACTGTTCAATTTGCCAAGCCCCTCAAATAATCCTAAGTAAATACTGTGCTTTCCAGAACCCCCACAAGGTCAAAAATTTCACAAAGCCTCCCTCGTTGTCCTACTGCTAGCTGATTTCCTTCCAGGAGAAAGCTCATAGCCACTCCAATAATTTTTTATCCAGCTGAACTTCAAAGGAGTTATTGATATTTATGTCCTTGGAACCAGTTCCCCAACTAGTACATTTTGGTTATGATTTTTCCATGTGTACTGTATTTTAAATGTTAATAATGCACAGAAATTTTTTACAGAAGAAATGCTGGTTGATAAGAAGAGAATTTGCAAACATGCTGCAATTGACAGTTTTCCCAGCCTTTTTCTTTTGTTTGGATGAATGGGTGGGTGACAAATATTACGGAAAAAGAAAAACTTGCAGGTTTATGTCAGCTGATGAAGGCCATGCTGTTATAGGTGCTCTGCTGCCAGCTCTTGCTGTGTCTGTGCTGTGCTGTGCCTGCACTTCTAATGGCACTCTAGGTATATACCCTTCCTTTATTCTCTTTGCTCTTTGTAGCAAAGTGGCTTAAAATCAACATTTTTCAATTGTACAACAAAAAAAAGTGAGAATAGTTCTCACTTCTGCACTGCTAATTGCTTCCAGCTCCCTGCCCATCTGCTTGGCTTCTGGCCTGAGTAGGTTAGAGCACAAACTGTGCCTGTGGGTCCCTTCTTCATCCCCTGGTGCACCATGGAACTTAGATTCTGGTGTAGTAACAAACCCATCTTTGTCACCAGATATTTGCAAGCATGTAGGGTCACAGAGGACCCCAGGTTCAAAGCTGGAAAGCAGATCCTCATGAAGAAAGCATTACAGTATCACATTCCCTCCATGAAATGGATGCTAGCACGGGAGCCTAAATTTAAATCCAACTGAAACTTTCCTGGTGTTTAGGGATGCTTGCAGATGGGATTTTGGTATAATGTATTAGGGAGACAGGATGCACTTTCTTACAAAGAGGAAAACATCCTGAAAGCCTAATCATCAGGGGTGCAAGGTTGTTTTAAAATTTCTGATAAATTAATTTTGGTGCTGGAAGAAATACACAAATTCATCTCTCCTGAAGGAACGTATCTGTTAGGATTGTACATCCACTTCTTACGCTCCCTCCCATGGGAGGAAGTGCAGAGTTTCTTCTTTCCCCTCATCCTGAGGATATCTTCATTATGTTCGACTAAGAGCTCGGCATTACATGACGACGTTGCTAATGAGTGCCTCTAGGCTTCAAAGGGCTGAGTCTCAAGAGCTCTACGATTAAATATAATAATTTGCAGTTCTGCAGTACCTTCCATCTGAAGATCTCGACTGTTTGTACAGATTCCTGTGAATTAAACTCAGTCTCTCACACGTGAGTTATTTCTGATAAATACAGAATACCCTGGTAGCAAGAACACTTTCCCAAGAGGTCAGAGAGAGTTTTAAGCACTTCTGACTGGGGTGAGAACTGACATCAGGAGCCCAGGGTTTGGCAAAGGTTGTCTCTGCAGAAGCACAAGCTCCCAACTCACCTGCTGGCAGTTTGGAAAAGAAAAGGGTGACCTCTTCTCAGCTCTTTAAAAGAAAGCCATACATAGTGGATCCCAAACAGGTGAATATGCCTCCTGGAAGACTCACAGGGAGATGGGTTTAAGGCTTATGTATCCTCAGCATTTCCCGTCTGGTTTTTGGCTGTTTCACCAAAGACAGAACATAGGAAGCTCCATCCTATGATTTGTTCAAGTCACACTAGAAAGAAAATTTAATTCTGGCCTTGTGCTGTGTGTAGGATTCTCATGCCTAACACCAGGATGTATATTTTATGCAGTTCATTTGATGTCATCCTCCATGATTAAATAATACAAGAAAAGTTACAGAATGGCCTGACAAGGTATGTTTCTTCTCTTTCGTCTTCTGTTCCAACCACTGCTTCTCCACTTCCAACAAATGTGATAATTGGCAAAATATTTCTAGACAAGAATGTACACAAGCTGATAGGTTAAAAATACATAAATAAATAAAAGCCATCTCTAATTATTCTATCTGCCTTTGTTTTAGAAGTCAACATTGAGAATAGATTTAGAACTCAAATCCTAGAAAGAGTAGTATGAAATGCTGCTAATACCATTAGACTGAAAGTTTCACTCCCAAATGTCTCGATTAAAGATTTAAACTCCCCTATACCAAGTAGACTTCTCATGAAAGTTCTTGTTAGTGAGATGTTTTTAGTAGTGGTGAAGTCATGTGCCAAGTGGATGCACATTCAAGTCTTCAAGTTCAGATCCCTGCTTGTTCAGTGTTTTAACTGTTCTAGTTTTAACTCTTTTGAAGAGGAGATTCCACTGCATTGGGTTTGAGTGGCAAGGTTGGAGAAGGGGGAATCTACAGGGGTGGCTTCTGTGAGAAGATGCTAGAAGCCTCCTCCACAGCTGACAGAGCCAGTGCCAGCTGTCCCCAAGGTGAAGTGACCACAGGGTGAGCCCAATCCCAAGCCCATCAGTGACGGTGATAGCACCTCTGGGATAACATAGTTAAGGAGGGGGAAAAGTTACTGCACAAGAGCAATGGTGGACAGGTAAGAGAGGAGTGAGAATATGGGAGAGAAACAGCTGTGTAGTCACCAAGGTCAGTGAAGGAGGGGGAGAAGCTTTTCTAGGTGCCAGAACAGTAATTCCCCTTNTGTAGTCACCAAGGTCAGTGAAGGAGGGGGAGAAGCTTTTCTAGGTGCCAGAACAGTAATTCCCCTTTAGCCTGTGGTGAAGACCATGGTGAGGCAGCCCATGGAGGACCATGGTGGAGCAGAGATCCATCTGCAGCCCATGGAGGACCTCACACTGGAGCAGGGGGATGCTGCAGGAGGCTGTGACCCCATGGGAAGCCTGTGCTGGACAAAACTCCTGGTAGGACTGGTGAACTCATTGGAAGAAGAGCCCATGCTTCAGCAGGTTTGCTGGCAGAGCCTGTGACCCCACAGGCCCCCCATGCTGGAGCAGTCTGCTCCTGAAGGACTTCAACCTATGGAAAGGACTCATGCTGGAGCAATTTTTTAAGAACTGCAGCCTGTGGGAAGGACTCCTATTGGAGAAGTTCATGGAAGACTGTCTCCCACAACAGGGACCCCATACTTGAGCAAGGGAAGAGTATAAGGAGTCTTCAACCTGAGGAGGATGAAGCAGCAGAGAAAACATGTGATGGACTGCAGCCCCCATTCCCCATCCCTCTGTGAGGCTGGGGGAAGGAGGGAGGGAATTTGTGAGAAAAGTTAAGCTCAGGAAGAAGGGAGAGTTAAGGTGTTTTTAAGATTTTGTTTAATTTCTCATTATCCTACTCAGATTTAATTGGTAATATATTCAGTTAATTTCCCCAAGTCAAGTCTGTTTTGCCCACGAGAGTAACTGGTGAGTGATCGCTCCCGGTCCTGTCTTGACCCACAAGCCTTTCATTCTATTCTCTCATCTCTCCAGCTGAGGAGCAGGAGTGAGCAAGTGCCTTTGGTGGGTACCTGGTGTCCAGCAAGGGTCAACCCACCACACCCACTGGTCTGTAGATTGTGGAAAAGTCCAGAGAAGCAGAATCACAGTAATTAGTGTGTTAGAATTAATTAATAGCATGTTATTAAGCAATACAAAGAATCAATAAAATAGACATCAGTCATGAAGACTTTTTTCTGCATTCTTTCTAGCACTGTTTGGTAAGTGCTAGAGGCAAAATAACAAAATTTCTTTCAGCAAGATGGGAAAAGAAACACATGGTTGAGACAGTGCAGCTGATTAAATCCTGCTGGAGGGGGAGGTCTGAGACACGTGCGTGTCCAGGCAGCTGAAGGGAAATGCATTCACCCAGCCAATGAGAAAGACTATCCAAAGGTCAGGGGGTAGCTAAGCAACAGAAAGGAAAAAGCCTTCATCACTTCCAGCTGGAAATAAAGCAAAAAAAATAGATTTCTATGATTTAATCACAGTACCGTCCAGTGGGTAGGCAGCAAAGCTGTGGGAGCAGGCTGTGTCTAGCTTTACTCTGTGTGCAGCGTTCCCATGTGACATTAGGCAAACGAACTATTTTTTGCCTCAGTTTCCCCATCTAAAAAATGCCTCAATGTGTATAATAAACCTTACCATAATAGCAGGGCTGGGAGGTCTTCATTGCTACACTGCCTTAAGACCCTAATGTAAAAGAAGCAGTAGAAGTTCAGACTAACATAGTTATTTTCTGTTTATTTCCAACAGGCAGACACACAGTAGGAACCATTTTGACATGTGTTAGTGTAGGTGGAAATGACTCATTTGGAAATGACTGGAAGATAACTGCTGTAGACTGGCTGCTGCTACAGTCCTAAATAAATCCTATAAAACAGATCTTCAATAGTAAAGTAAATGTTGCTGCTTTGTTACTAATTAACTTAATATTTAACATGTGTACATGTCTTAATTTATACTCGTGACTATACATACTCTCCCTATATTGCATATATTCTTTAAATTACTTGTATAATGAACAGTTTATGCCAAGGAGGGATCCAGTGTTTATTTCCCCACTGTATTTACCAACACCAGAAGATGACCCAGAAAATACCACACAGAAATTTCCTGAACATTGGCTACATGCTTTTCAAGAGGCCTGTTATATCCAGAAGGGGTTTTAGCATCAGATGTACTGCAACAGTCTGAACAAAAATGTGGCAAAACTAAGGCTCAGACTAAGACCTGCTCAGAAAAGCTAAGGAATTAAAATTAGAGTTTTATTTCCAATTTCATATGGGGTTCTCTGACTTCCCAAGAGAGAGAGGAGAGACTGCTGGGCCAGGTCACAGCTGGGATGAACTACTGCAAATGGCTGTATCCAACAAAAAACTCATGCCAGCTGCTCCTCAGGGCATTTCCATTTCCTTACTTCTGCATGGTGCTTGTGCACACCTTGTACAAAGTAGTTATCAAGTACTTATGGGCTAAATTTGCATCTTTAGATCTGCATCTTTCTCCTTAGGGTAAGGGTGTATCTTTACCTTTAGGGTAGAGGCATGCAAAGAAGGGAACATAATAAGTTGTAGTCACCATTTCTTTCCATTGTAATAGGGAAGCACATCACAATTTCAAAAAAGTGGACGTGATCAACTTGCAGCGTTTCCTTCTGGCCTTGACAGCTCTCAACCGGCACAGCACCACAGGAGAGCTGCAGCATACAGCAATACACGGTAAACAAGGAGGCTCCTTCACAGGCTAGCTCAGCTGGGCTCCACCCAGATTCCCTGGAGTGCCCTGGGGACACCCGAGCACGGTGGTGGGGTGAGATCTGCCCGCATGGCCCTGCCCGGGACGGGGACACAGGTGGCCAGCAGGGCTGGGGCTCTGCTGGCCCCTTTGGCCACCTGCAGCCGAGAGAGCGGGCTGTGCAGCTGCCCAGCTCGGGGAACAAACAGCAAAGGGCACGTCAGATTCCTGCTCACATCCCCAGCACACGTCTTCTCTTGCCCGCTCCCACACGCCAAACTGAACGCAGATATTAAAGCAACTGCTAAGAGACAGCTAGTCAGGGACCCACCTGATTTATGTCACGCCTAACGCTGGCAGAAGGTGGTGGAGGCAAGGATGTTTCAGTGGCAGCATTTCAATAGCAGATTTAAAAATCAGGGCTTAGTTTTTCTGTAAATTAAAACAACCTAATTAGTCAACAGGCTATGAGAGTTTTTCATCTAAAAAGGACTGTAAATGCAGAGCCCTGCTCTGAGGCCTGAGTTAGGCATCTGATAATATAACCAATCTCCCCATGCAGAGTGTCAGTGGGTTAACATACTGAGGAGTGCCTGCAGATAAAGCTGCTAAACTCCACTCCAAGCTACCTCCTGCTACAGATCCCAGGGGAGTTCACTGAACAGACCTTCTGCCATTGTTCTTGCCAGAAAGGAAAATAACTTCTGTTAACTGTAAAACTAAGTTATATTTTCTGTTTCACACCCAGTTTCATAGTCCTTTATCCCACCCATTAGAGATTCACTTGCCTTGGGAAGGATCTCAGAGAAACTCCCAAGCTACAGAGTTGGGATAATGTTCATATTTTGAATTTACCATTAATGTTTTTGCAGTTTCAAATCCCGTAGTATCTAGAAGTCCTTTATTCAGCATGCCTAGAAACACAGGGCGTAGAGTAGCATTTCAGAGGCACGCAATTTCTAGCTAAAATTGGAAAGCATTAATTTCTTTAACTCTTTCTTACAGTAAATCTTGCTGTAAGTTTTCAACTGCCAAACATCTTGAGAGGAAAGGAATGGATGCACAAAACGTGGGTCAGAGATCCACCCTAAAGGCCATGTAATCACCCTAGAGGATGTAATCACAAAAACCAGAGCCAGTCTCTGAGTTTGAATGCTTCCTGAACTGAAGAACCACCCCACAGAAAGCCTGTGATGGACTGCTCCACATAACCACATTTCCAAATATTTTCTGTAGTCAAGAGGTCACTCCCATTTTGGCATGTGAAACGAACTGACCAATCCGGAGCTGTGTGAGTAGGGGGCAGCATATGAGTGTGTGACTTGCTAAAATAAGACATAAGCCCTTGAAAACAGCTTAATATAATCTTACAGGGAGTTGGTCAAGCCTTGTAACGAGAAACTCGTATTTTTCCCTTGCATCTGGCCAGGAGTGTACTATTAATAACGATGAAAAAAAGATCTTCTCCCTTCATTGTTTTGTCCTTGTGCTAAGCATCCAAACAGATGAGATTTCAGGCAGCGGCACTGTTTCCCCAACCTACATTTGCTTCTTCTTCTCCAGGAAGGTACCTGAGGATGATCAGACAGGAGAAAGTGCTTTTCTCTCCAACGGTCTGTGAGGGATCAAGAGAGAAACAAGTTAGAAACAAAACTATCCCCAGCTGGAAAGCAGAGGTTTGTCCTGAGAAAAGACAACGTGAAGAGAAATTGCTAAACTTCTGCTGAAAATAATGAAAAACACCTGCAATGTGGCTCCCCAAGGAGGCTAATTATGTGAGAAAGATTGGTGCTTATTGGAACTTACAGACTCTCAGCAAAATTTAAAGTATTATCTCTCACATGACTTATTTGCTTGCTATTTTAGGAAAACATATTTTTCCTTTGTTATACTGATTAGATGACAAGATTGATTGACTTCCTGTGTTACTTAGAGTGACTCACATGTATCTATACCCTCCTAAATATGTACACACTAAATTATTTACACCTTCTGCACATCAGTGCCCCAAAACCCCATTCCTGTGTTCATCTGTTTGTTCTGCCTGCCACAGCACTAGAGTTGTGAGCTCATAGGTGGCCTCTGCTCTTGTACAAATACAAAAAATGAAATCATTAGAACACCTCTTTTTTTTCCTTTACATTTAGGCCTCATACTTTAACTTTCTCCCCATCTAAAATGGTGGTATTTACCTATCTCACAGGCTGCTCAAATAACTTTAAGCGTATGCAGGGTTCTTTGCAAATACAGAAAATGACAGTCTCAACCCTGAGGAGTGTAATATAGAAAGAATGAAAACACATAACAGAGAAGAGGAAAAGAGCAAATGTGCAAGTATGCAGAGCAATAATACTGCTAATGCATACCTTAATGGCTTGTTCTGTAACGTTTGCAACATTTATTTGGCAATATTATTTTTCACTTCACTGTACTACTTTATCAGCTGATGCTTTCCTTGCCTCTATAATCCATGGCAACGTACCTAAAACATTTGGAACGTGATGAGTGAGATGAGGGAGTGGCTGTTGTCATGGTTAGAGTGGATGAACATCAAGCTGCACGAACAGATACTGTCCCAATCTGAGACACAGGTTTTGTATGTGGTGTTAGTTAAGTTATTCAGACTTTTCAAGGATGGTCAGTAGTTCATTATTTTCCAGGTGCCTGAATTGAGGCTTTGAGATTACAGGAGGTAGTGAAGAACTAAAGGTAGAGCAAGCTGGAGCTAGAGCATGTAAAGTGCTGTGAGTCACCAAGTGCTGTGGAACGTGCAGTTCCACTCCAATAGGGACACTTGAGTGACTTCTCTTCAGCTTCTGCTCTCCATTCTGCAGCTCTGCATTCACAAAATACAGAGCTCTGCATTCATGAAACACAGGCAGTACCCTGCCATCTCCGAGGGGAAGAGAGAAAACAGGTGAGTTAGCATTTGTGAGGCACACAGTTACTATAGCAATAAGCAGCACAGAAAAACTCATTAGGAGGGTAACTGCCTTCCATGCAGCTAGCATGCAGTCAGTAAAACAGGGGGACACACTCCAAACAACGAAGGGAAAAAGCAACAGGCAGCTGTTCCTTCAGTCAGCATCACCCATCTTGTGCAAGGCTCCTGTGGAGTGCTACGTGACCATAAAGTTAACGGTGGCCCTCTAACACACACACAGAGGCATCCTTAACCCTGCTATTTCCAACTACTGAAGGCCTGACTTTGAAATCTTGTTGGTGAGGACAGAGAGAGCGCAGTACATAGTTATTCAGACTATAAAAGCAGAAATTCCATGTTGTAACATCAAGCTGTTACACATCATCTGTGACACTTAGGTCCCCTACACAGACCTACGTTACTTAGACCAGGGAAATAATTGAGTATGATAACAATCCCTCACCCTTGCAATGTGGAGCAATGGGAAGGTACAGAAATTTTGGCTTTCTCGGGGGAAAGTGATTGCTTACAGAAAAAGACTCTCTACCCATTTTTTTCCCCTCTGTCCCTTCTTTCCAAATTGTCTGTACACTTCCTCCTCTCCCTCTCCTTGCCCAGATTTCTCTCTGAGTTTAAGTGTGTTTGTGTTGTCAGCTTCACCCATATTCTGGCTAATGTCCAGTTTCTCATCTAGGGCACCTTGGATGATTTTGTTAGTCACATCCCAGCCAGTTCCTTAGTTGCCTCTCCTAAAACATGGGAACACTGCCTCTTGACTTCTTGTAAGCTCTGTCTTCCTTGCTCCTAATACTTACTATCTTTGCCAAGTCAGCTTCGGCTTCCTCTTCCCCACCTCCTCTGATTCAGTTTTCATGACCACCCATTAGTTTCTATTTTCAGAAGATGGAGATTGTCCTAAGAAGTCAATGGTGGCAATCCCAGTTAACAAAAATACTTGGTATTGTGGGATGAATTAAAAGTCATGTACTGGCAGCACTGAAAACTTTGGCAAACATATTTTTACATGCTAAAAATACACCAATAAAAACTGAGATCAACTCCTGTTACAGAGTTTTGTTGTAAGTGCTCCATTATGGCAGTTTTCTGTGATTTTTGGTAAGACGCTTTCCATGTTCTGAGTGTGAGGAAAATTGCTGCAGGCAGTCAAGTAATTAGCTCTATGGGGCTCTTCTCAAAGACAGTTTCAAGCAAGAAAAGAAGAGCACTTTACTATAAACTGCAAACTACATAGCTACGTTTGGGTTTACGATTCCTGATGAAGAGTATTCCCTAACATTCCCTGACTTGTCTCCTAAGAGCAGGCTGGTAGTGATGTCAAAGGGGGAAAACTGTCCTTGTGACCCAATCCTTCCTTCCATCTTCAGGACAAAACCCGAAGAAGGTGAGGGTGCCAGAAAAGGCCATTCTCTTACCACCAGTAAGGGATGCTTAGTGAAGGGCGAGCACAGGGTTATTCTTCCCAGAATACTCTCTAGCAAGCTGCAGCTTAAGGACTCCTTCAACTTTGCTGTACTTGCATCCACTAAAGCACCCTTGACAGACCCTTCTACCACAAATATAGCCAAAAAACTGGGTTTTGTTTGGTTGGGTTAATTTTTATTCATTATTTTTCTTTTTTTATATGGATATTCTTTTAGCATCCAGGGCAAACCAGACCTCACAGCTACAGACTAATGTGCTATGGCAGAAAGCACAGTTCTCTAGACCTTTTGAATGTGCAGCATTGCTGGGTTTGATGCATCAGTGTGCATGTTAAGTGAATACAAAACTGTAAACACCCAAGAGGATAAGGGGAAGAGGGATGCAGGGACTGTGAACTGCCCTGGAGAACAATGAGAATTCCCACCGTAATGACAGAATAGTTCATTACAGATATATAACAAAGAATAAAGGGTGCTTTTGAGTACAGAAACAATCTTCTGTGAATGCTTTCAGCTTTATTTGCATCCAGCATGTTTAATCTGATGCCCTAGTCAGGGTGTTGGAGGAGCAGCCTCCAGAGTTTCATGTAACCATTCCAGCTGCCAAATTAATTTTTGCAGTTTACAGCTAACAATCCATCATACACTACCCAGTGTTTAACTTCTTTTGTTTAGATCATTTGGATAATTAAAGTACCACAAATTCCATGGTGTCAGCGGGTCTCAAACAGACCTCCTGCTGGCTCTGCAATCTCTTTCAGAGATCAAAAATTAAAACAATGAATAATACTAGAAGAAGGAGTCCAAGTAACTCATATTTTTTGTTTCATGCTTTCCTAATGACAAGGTCATATAGTCAGCAGCATGATCAATGCAAATACAATATGCCTTTGGAAAAATGCCAAAGTCTGGCTGTGGAAAGGGCAATCAAGAGAAATCTTTCATAATAATACACTTTATGGGTAGATAGCAGAGATCCCAAAGCGCTTTACTGAAAGGAACAAAAGACCAGTGCCTCAACTTGCCAGGCTAAAAAACAAGCCTATGGCAAGTTCCACATGGGCATGTTGTCGTATCCTTTGAACACACATCTCTCTCTCATGCATACTACATTTGTGTCAGCATCATTTTCTATGGCTCAGAAAGCCTATCCTCAGCAAATATCTACAGCTAACAACTGTTCTGCATTTAGTTGACATGCACATGGCCATGCTATGCCTGGCCAATCACTGCTATCTCTTCTAAGATGCAGGCAAAAAAAAAAAAATCCACAGATGTTAAATTGTTTCAGCTTGCCTAACCATTTAAAGTAATTAATTCTGCAGACTATTTTTGACTATGTCTACAAAAACTACATAATTTCTTCCTATTGCTTGTTCTTTGTTTATTGCATATATTGTATCTTTCAAAATCATTGCCAGGGCACAACTGCTGCAGCACACACCACTTTCAGCAAGCAAACTCCCTGATTTACTTAGTCTCCTCTGTGGCTTTTCATGATTACGAGTAAGATGCTACTTTTTGCCTATCTATGTGAAGAAGATTTTGAAAGCAGATAAGATTCACTTTTTCAAAATGTACATAGAGTGAAAACACTTGATGACAAAAGTAAATCTAGGGATGGACAAAGCAAGGCTGTAGTGAAAAGTAAAAGCTAGAGAAAAGTCCAACAGAGCTCTGAAAAACCTCTGGAAACAAACTAGAAGTCTTTGATCATTTATAAGACTGAGCAAAGGGACATTAGAATGGGTAGGGGGTTTTATGATTCTTGGATTGGTATTAACAGGAGTACATCATCTCAGTACTTGGCTCCCTTTTTCTGTCCTTGTGGCACCCAGGACCCACAGAGAACACCAGGAAGCCAGAGCACTGCCTCCACACTCCAGCAGGACAGAGCTCAAGTTTAATATGCTCTGGCAACCTTAAAATAGAGATTCAATATAAAAGCATGGTTGAGTTTGTGAGTAAATGAACTGCCCATGCAGTCAATATTTGTAATCACATCTGCACAGTCCTGGCTCTACCACCGTCCACAGGCCACTAGAGTGCAATCACACATCCGCATGCGACAGCAATCGATACGCTCGCTCCCTAAGGGGAGGCTCAAAAGTCCAACATTTTCACAGCTTCGTTGACCCCAGGGCCAACCAGCTGTGTGCCTGGGCAATGCAGGCTCCCAGGAACTCTGGGGTGAGTTGATTCCAGCTCCCAGCCTTAGCCACAGCAGTTACCACTGCCCTCACTACAGGGAGCGGGCAGCAAGCAGCTGGAGCAGCATCTCTCCCAGATCTCCAACCATTAAGGGCTTTTGAGAAGGATTTAGCTTCTCCTGTTTGCTCAGTCCTCTGCATCAGGCATTAAGATGCCTGGACCACTTTCTCATCACAATTGCTAGCTGTGGGAAGGTTACTCACCAGTTGATCATCTCTTCTCAGGACTTCAGTGCTAGAGGTTGTCACAAAAAAAGGGATTATGTGCTGTTTGCAGTGCCTCACTAGTCCTCCCAGAAGATACTGTGCTCTGCTCTTTGTAGTTACCAAGAGATGAAACAATTATGGGCATCTACAAATAACCTTTAATGCTGTTACAGACTTTGGGAAAGAAGCTGAGAATCAGAGAAAGAACAGCCATTTGTATTTTGGTTTGCATTGTCATTTTAAGGTGAGTTCTGAAGTCATGTGGATTTAGTAGGATTGAACTTAAAATCTGCATTCTTTGCCCTCAGAGTCACGAGGACAAACTACATAATGTGAATTCTGAAAATTCATACACAGAAATTAAATGCAGATGATTCCCCTCTCTTTTTAAAGTCTACCCTCTCTTTTTTTTTTTCATTTTTTTTTAATGTTTGTATTCACCACTGCTGTAACTTATGTCCACTAGACTATTCCCCTAAATGTCAGAAGGCTAAACTGTCCACCTAGTAAGCTGGAAGTGGGTGCAAAGGCCATAACTACTGGCAGAAAAGTAAACCACTGTGACACTTGTAGTTTGTGGTCAAGATGCAGTGCTCAGCTTGAATAGTAAAAGAGAGAATGCAAAACAGCTCTTCCTTTGAGAAGTGCTGGGTTAAAAATCTTGGAACTAATGAAAAAGTGTTTTTAAATATGAAAAATTATGGTTTGAGTTCAATTTCTGTTTGATTCTCTTCACTGTTTTTTCTGGAAAGCTAATTTTCAGTCTTTAGCTCCAACATTACTGGTTGCTTTTTCCTGGATTATACGCTCTTTCATATGATTTCTTTTTCACATGGCTGTCTTCCTTCAGCTGTTTGCAAGCTTCAAAGCTGCTGAACCTGATTCTCCCATGCCCATGCACCATGCAAGGCTCCTATGCATCTCATAAAGCGATACCACAACCTTGCAGCCCTCACTTTGGGCAACTACAGAAAGAAGACAGGAGGGGAGTATGAGATGGACCAGATTGATCTAAAGTATATTTGCACGTGTTTATAAATGTGTAAGGGAATCCCTTTGACCAGCCAACCATCAAGGGGCAAAAAAGCACAGAGAGACAGCTCTGTGTAAGGAAATAAGGCATAGTCTTTGAGCACAGAGGTTAAATGGACACTGCTCATCCTTCCTGGCCAATAGAAAAACAAAGAGCTCAACAAATAATATCCTTGCTTTAATACTGTATCCATTTCTTTATTGCAAACAGGGATCTGTCAGGAAAGGGACCTAGGAGAACCTCTGAGAGACATGTAATTCTACAGAATTAAAACAACAAACAAAAAAGTCCTGTTATCCTTGTGTAACATGAAAGTCACCCTCCAAAGCCAGAGCGGTTTCATGATGTTATTGCACATTCTCACTGTGAATGACTAATGCATGCAATATCATTCTCACCCACCAGTCTCTACCAGATTGCCATGCAGAATCCAACCCAGTAGGAACTTCATCCATCCATCCATCCATCGATGGCATAGCGAAAGGCCATTTGAACACTTGTAAGTTCCATACCTGCGGTAAACAAGACATGCATTATACACACCTTTCACAGGAATGTAAAACCAGGACCGTAATAACAAGTCCATATTTATGTATTGTTTAACCCCAGCTGGCAACTAAGCCCACACAGCACTTGCTCACTCTCCCACCACGGGAGAGGCAGAGAGAATTGGAAGGGTGAAAGTGAGAAAACTGATGAGTGGAGATAAAGACAGTTTAATAGGTAAAGCAAAAGCTGCAGGTGCAAGCAAAGCAAAAGAGGGAATTGTTTCACCATTTCCCATAGGCAGGCAGGTGTTCAGCCATCCCCAAGAAAGCAGGGCTCCATCACACATAATGGTTACTTGGAAAGATAAACACCATCATTCTGAATGCACCCTCTTCCTCCTCCTTCCTCCAGCTTTACATGCCAAGCATGGTGCCACAGGGTGTGGAATATCCCTGTGGTCAGCCAGGGTCAGCCTCACAGCTGTGTCTCCTCACAGCTTCTTGTTTTCCTCCAGCCACTCACTAGCAGGGTAGTACAAGAAGAAGAAAAGGCCATGGCTCTGTGCGAGCACTGCTCAGCAATAACCTAAACATCTCTGTATTACCAACACTGTTTCCAGGACAAATCCAGAACATGGCCTCATACCAGCTACTATGAAGAAAACTAACTCTACTGCAGGCAAAAGCAGCATAACATGTAAGGGGTTTGCAAAGTGAGGAGTGCTCAGACTGGCTCCATAGCAAGACAAAAAGAAGGACACATGTTCTTACACATCTCAAATCCAGGCACTGGTGTGCAAGCACAGAGATGCAAGCCTGGGGCTTGCAGCATTTGCTGGTATCCTTGGAGTGGCAGATTTTTTCTGGGAGATATTATCAAGGAGAAAAACTTTAGAAGAGTTCCCACCACCATAAACTATTAAACACTTACTTGCTTGGAGCTGTCAGTAACAGGAAAGAACAATTCAGTTAAGGTGTTTGACACAAAATGCAGGAAGCAGCACTAGAGAACCTTGAAACTGCGGTCCCAGAGGCAGCCCTGCCTCAAGAATTAAAGCATTCTCACAGGATGAAGATAGGATTGAGCAGAGGAAGAAGGGTTGGGAGCATTGCTGAAGAGTAAGGTAAAAAGGCTCAGGCAAGGCTTTGCTGGGAATCACTGAGCCCTGTAGGTAGGCTGCCATACAGCTGTGTCCTCTGCAAGGGATTTTGTACACGGGTGCAAAATGCTAATGCCCTTCCAATCCTACACACCGTGGGCCTGTGAGGAAAGGGCTGCTCTCTTGCTGCATTTTGCTCTCACTCTGTCCTTGTAAGTCATGTGGAGGAGTGAGGAGCACTCGCTCGCCTTGAGCCAGCCCTGCTGACAGCCACTGAGAGAGACACAGCCGAGCAGGGAAACCACGGCACCCTCGGAGAGAGCTCAGCCAAACATCCTCCTACGCATGACCTCCACAGCACCAACAGCACCTCACGCTGAAGTTGCAGGAAGTTTAGTAAGCAATGAGGTTGAAATTCAATGCTGAATTGGCACTGTGTGTACTCCCATCTGGGTGCTTCTTGTAGCAGTTCACTCTGTTTCTGCAATTGCAAGCCTTCCCTCCATGTGCCTGTGTGGAACAGATCAGCTTCTCCTCCTGTGGGTTTCCCAGGAATCTGGGTGTGGAGAGCTCTTTGCTGGGCATACAGAACCTCAAGTTACCACTACCAGGCCAAAGCATCCTTTTTTCTTTTTGGTGGAAAAATCCATCAGAGAAGGCCAGGAAAACTGTGTGGTTTCTGCAATAACTCTCTGTCTGACAATTTTGAACCATTCTCCCTGTCCTGAGGCTCGCAAGCCAGGTTTTCAGTGGAGTGGGATTACTGCAAGTTCTGCTTCTGGCTGCTGCCTTTTTGGAGGATACTTTTAAGACAAAAAATAAGGTGGTATTAATTTGAAGCAGATTCCCAGCTGGTGTCCACAAACAGGAGCCCACAGTTAGGTCCCCAGTCACCACAGCTTCTTTCTTTCACTGGATGCCTCAGGCTGCCCAGTGGGGAAGGAAAAGGAAGGAGAGCTGCAGGAAGGTGGCTGAAGTCCAGGTCTCAAAGACTTAAAAATTCCTCATTTCAACTTGTGCCTAGTAATTTTGCATCAATTCAGAGTTTGGACCTTTCCTGTTGAGTGTTATTTTTCCACAATGCTGAAAAAATGGGTAACTACGAAAGTGTTAGACAGGTTTTCAAGTTTTGTGGAATTTTTTTTTTTTACCCTTTACCCCATTTGAAAAACAGCAGTTACCAGAATAAATGGCTAATTCAGTCTTCAGAAATATCCATATACCCCCCCTGATAGATTTTTCAGGGAATTTTGTGCTGTTTGGATAGGAAAACAGCTGCAGTTTTGTACTATTAGTCCTGACATATATCTATAGCAATACAGATCCTCCATGCAATGTGAAGATGCTTCTGCCTCATCACAAAAAGGGCTGAGATGAAGGCTGAAAGGCTGCTGTGTAATATCCTGGTGCATCCACAGCAGCTGGGTGCAGCTCGGGTCTCCACATCTCAGGAAGGATGTAGCAGAGTTAGAGAGGGCAACTAGAACAGCTGAGAGGATGGAGAAGCAGTCTTAAAAGAGACTAAAAAGGCTTGTGTTCCCCTGCTTGGAGAGAAAATCAAGGCTGAATGTGACCAAGGTCTATAAAACTGTTTAGACAGCTGAAACAGAAATATGGGGATATTCATGAAACCTCACAATACAAGAAGCTGAGGATGAGGGTACTCAATGAATCTAGTAGCAAATCAATTTAAAACACATTTTTTAAAGTCCATCTTTACACAGAAGGTGGGGAACTTCTGGACCTTCTTAACACAGGAGGGTGTGCAGTCAGAGCATCAGCAGGTACAGAAAGGTATGAGAAAAATTTGTGAACAACAGTTCACACATGGATACAGAAAAGATATACGTAGGTCTATACCCTTGAGTACCCCAGACATAGCAGCTGTGATTGCTGGGAAAGTTCAAAGGCGAATGAACTACAGAGAGTGGCCAAGTTCACTGTCTGAAAAAGATCTCTTGCCATTGCCAGGGACTGGGCAGTAGGTGAGGTGGATCACTGATCTAACCCAGTGGGACACTTCTCATGACTTCTGTTTCCCTGGAAAAAAATTAAAATTACATACATATATATATATACATACTGTGTACCATAGGCTCTCCATAGTATGAAGCCAGTGGCCTCCTCATTGAGACTGTGTCCAGAAATTACAAATGTAATGATGATTTCTGTCCTTCTAGAACAGGAATAAGACAATTTAATAACAAATAAGTAATTTCCACAGCAAGGCTACCTTGAATATTGACAGGTGTCCTATAAACCACAGAATCACAGAATGGTTTGTGTTGGAAAGGACCTTAAAGATCATCCAGTTCCAACTGCCCTGCCATGGGCAGGGACACCTTTCACTAGACCAAGTTGCCAAAAGCCCCATCCAACCTGGCCTTGAACACTTCCAGGGATGGGGCATCCACAATTTCCCTTAGTGATCCGTTCCAGTTTCTCACCACCCTCATAGCGAAGAATTTCTTCCTAATATCTAACCTAAATCTATCTTCTTTCAGTGTAAAGCCATTTCCCCTTGTCCTATCACATGCCCCTGTAAAATGTCCACCTCCAACTCTCATAGCCCTTTCTAGGTACTGCAAGGTGCTATAAGGTCTTCCCAGAGCCTTCTCTTCTCTGGGATGAACAACCCACGCTGTCAGCCTGTCTTCATAGGAGAGGTGCTCTAGCCCTCTGATCATCTTTGCTGTCCTCCTCTGGACTAGCTCCAACAGGTTCATGTCCTTCCCATGTTGGGGGCCCCAGAGCTGGATCCAGTACTCCAGTGGGGTGTCATGAGAATGGAGTAGAGGGGGAGAACCACCTCCCTTGGCCTGCTGGTCTGGCTGGCACGCTGTTGGCTCACGTTGAGCTTCTTGTCAACAAACACCCTCAAGTCTTTCTCCTCAGGGCTGCTCTCAGGCCATTCTCTGCCCAGTCTGTGTTTGTCCATGTTTTAATGCCAGTGCCCTTAGGGCTTTTAAGAGTCCACCTTATAAAAATTTCTTTTGAATTCTTTTCCAGTAAAAAACTACATGAATAGATTTTAGCAGATGCCTCAACTAGTCTCTGTTCTTAACGATAAAATTAAATTAATCAAAAACCAAGGCTTTAATAGTTAGGGAAAGAAGCAAGTGATATGGGTTACTGAGTAAAAAGAGATCCTTCAACAGTAAGAACTCAGCTGAAATCCAGCAATTACGCAAGGTGGGCTCTTTTGAAATGTCTCAGAGGAACACACATAATTCTCAACACAAAAACATGCTTCCAGCAAACAAATTAGAGCCCCTGTGTTGCTGTTGCTGCACACAAAGGGAAATAAGTGTAAGTCCTTTGGGGGTATTCATGAGAAAATATAAAAAAAGCACAGATGCCCTTGGAGAGACTTTTAGACCAAACCAACAATCTCTATGAAAGTGTAAAATGAAAACCAGGAAGAAGTGAATCAGCAAGTCCCTGGGCCCACGGCTCTGCTGCTAAAGCAGTATCCAATCACATGCACTGTATAGCTGCAGTGTATCTGCACTGATTGACACATCTCTAGCGTGGATATTTATTAGAGTTTATTGCATTCTTTCTAATCATGTTCTCAGCAAAAAGGTGGGTTCTAAGTTGCTCTTATTCACTTCAATCACCCCTCTGACTTGGGAGGGTACAGGCTCACCCTACCAACTTCATGCTGCAGGGCAGGAGCTTGTCATTGTTACTTGTCTACAAAATGTCATTCTTTGTTGTTGTCATGGTATTTTACCAGTTGCACACGTAATTAGCTCCCTGTAGACATGGTATTGCCAACCCCAGCAATCTTTAATGGCTTAATTAACAGTCTTAGAACAAGAAGCATGGTGTTCTTTGCCGTCTGAGTCATTGTGTTTTGCCTTCACTCATGTCCACGTTCAAACAAACTTGGAAACAAGCAACTGAACAAAAAAAAGGCCAGACGTTAAATGTATTGTTTCCAAGTGATATTCTGTGGCAGTTTTAATGGAAACAGAGGGAAACTTAAAACTTTTGGATTCAAATCAGAAAGAAGGATCAAGCAGTACAACCTCTATCTAACAAATGAGCACTGCCTTCAAAAATACGGACTGCATTCAGTTCTTCATTGCTACCTAATCATAAACAACTGCATGTTTAGCAAGGCTTTACTGTGACATATCTATATGTTTTGTTGTTATAGAGACATCTGCAAAATACTCCCCTAAAACTATTTTTAGCTTGCTATCCTCATGTTCATTACAAGCAGATTACAACAGGGCCACCTCCTTCATAAACACATTAAAACAAAGAAAGCAGGGGAAAAAAACCCAAACCATGACTCATACCCCTGCCTTCCTGACAACATTGAATCCAATGTTACACACTACTGCCTCAATAAAGGCTAAAATTAGTTAATCTGTTTTAGGATTAGGTTGCATGACATTGAATTCCTGGCCAGTGTATTCACAGCCCAGCAGAGAATCAGTTGCAGACAAAATGAATAGACCCCTCACCTCCTCCATAAGCTCAAATGTCTGCTATCTATTCCAGATAATTCATCTTTGTCTGCTGTAAAGTACACGTCACCTGTACCACACTCAGGAGCAGTAAACACTTACTCATTGTAGTGAAGAGGATGGACTCTGGCAGATTAATTGCTCTAACTCTCCTCCTCCCTAAGTAAAATACAGTTTCCCATTTTTTTCTGGATCTGTTATTTCAGTTCTTCACCCAAACACTTGGCACAGAGATAAATGCCCTAGACACTCCTTAAAACTCCAAGACCAAGCTCCAAGTACTTTTATGGGCTTGGGTTAAACAAATACAGTACTTTACAGAAGCATGGTTTCAAGGAATCCTCTCTGTGGGTTTGGTTTTTGTTTTAACGATTTTGCTTAATTTCCTCCTTTTTTGTTTTTGTCAAACAAGTTACATAACATAAACCTTTCACGAACATATTTCTGTTCTTGCCTTCTTCATTTTTGCAAAATCCTCTCAGTGGCCACAATTTGAGTTCCTTATGGCCAAACTTGAGTGAGAGAGAGCAGAACAGCTGTATGATCCACACCTGCCCTGAGCTTATTTTCGTGCAATACAACGACTAGCACAAACCACAGACATGTAGTAAGCTTTTGATAGCACTGTGGGAGAACACCCTTATCCTTTCTGGATGCATGGCAGGGAATTCTGGGAAGGCCATGGAGGACCCCAGGTGGTCTAAGACATTAGCCTGAAGCTACTCTACGAAGCAGTGTATGTACTATGCCCACTTGACCATCTCAGCCAACCAATCCAAGCTACAGCAGGGTTTTGTGTACAGATGGCAGCTAAAGTAGGGCAGCACCTGTGCTCTAGCTCAGGTTAACACTGCAAAGAGAAACACTTCTGAAGTACTAGATAAAGGAAGTTTGAGAAGCCATATGGTCAAATGATGACAGAGGGACTGGGTAGTAGCATTGGGATTATCCATCATCAGCCCCAAGTGGGATGTGGTTTGGTGAGTAACAGGTGAGCATCCATGTGGCTTACTTTAGTGTTCTGCAGAATGGTAGTGTCATGTTTGCTTGTCTCGCAGAGGAATTAGGGGAGGCAAATACAGCAATGCAGGAGTTGTAAATATTTTTTAAACCTTTGAGTGGCAAGTGCACTCTCACACAAGTAACATTTGTTTCCTGTTCTCAATATTGCCAGAACATATGCAAGGGTAGCCTCGAGTAATAGTGCTTTCTCTTCAGTGACAAATGTCAGTTCCACTCCATCAATACAGGATGCTAGCATTACCTCTAACACAAATCCTCTTCCCAGCCCATGCACCCCAGCACAGTGAGACAGGCTCCAGCATGAGACATTGCACAACCCTTTGCCTCTGGTCCCTCACACCAGCACAGCCATGGAGTTGACAGCCTAACCAGTAGGAGTCTGAATGACAGCACCACACCTAAGGACACCACTTTTCCAACAGCACATGAGATCTGAAGGAGAAGCTGACATCTATCCTGGTTCTACAGACAACATCAGGGCCTGGGATAATGCTTATCCCTAGCCTACTCTTATGCATTTGTATAACACTTGTTTTGCTACCAGCTTGTCTTTGCTACTTGCCTTTTTATTTTCGTGATGGTTTGTAACCGTGTCTTGGGGAGCTGAACAGAAGTCCTTGAGTTCCACGTGATTCAGCAGAGAAGTTCTGCATTCCAGAAATGGTCACTGGTGCAGCAATCCAGACCCCTTTCTGGCAGGAAGCTGGCTCTGCCAAGGGGGACCATCGTGCCGCTGTAGGCAGTGGAAGGATGCCTCGTACACCTCTGCACAAGGCACTTGCTGCAGCATCCAACAGCAGCAGGGGCTTTTGCCAGGGGTGTGAAATATCACTACATAGCAAGCGAAAAGATTGCTAAGGACAATTTCTGTGCCTTAAAAATATACAAGGATATCAGCATGTGCTATAGGAAAATATTAAACAAAGAGATTGTTGGATGTGTGGGATGCCGGGATTCAACTCCCCTGTCTGGTCTGTACATAGCCCTGTGCTGCCTGTCAGTGTGTCTCAATATACATCAGGAATGTCAGCACAGAATTCCTCTCCTCCTGAAAAAGAAACAGGCAAGGCCATGTGGGAAAAGAATTAAAAAAAAAAAATTACTTTGAGGTCTGAGGACCACAGGATCATTTTGAGAAGATTCTGTTCAAGGGGTGGTTGGTTTCTGTGACAGAATTCCCCAGGACACTCCTGGCACAGAGGGTGCAGCCCATGGCACTAACGGTGCTGCTCCCTGGGTGGCTCAACTTTAAGATCCTAGTGGCAGTGTAACAACTGGCAGTGTTAGCTCACAAATGCAGATTCTGAGCACCAGTTGTGGCTTTTGTGCCATGGACAATGACAACTTCTGGAAGCAAGCAAGCTTCCTATGAACCCCTGAATGTTAAAATCCTCTTATGAAAATAAATAGGCTTCGGAGAAAGCTCAAGGGCATATTGCAGAGCATGTTGGATTTTAGCCTGTTTCAGCCTCTACTGCCAATGATCCATCTGTCCTGCTAATGTGCTTCATTATGCACCCAGGTAATGAGCCTAGAGCTCCTTTACTGGTGGGACTATAATTGCAAGGGGACAGTGAGACAAACTTGTTATGTGGGTCACAGAGGGGAAGGTCTGTAGGGGGGTTTTCTCATTTTTCATTCAAACGTGGTCAGAGTACATATAATTCCAGTGAAGTTATCCCCATTAGTAAGATATATGTCCCTTTTCCTCACCATGGGGAAGCTAAACTCTGGTTCAAAGGACGTGCCACAGGGGCTATCAGAAGTGATGTTTCACTGACATGCTGTCTCTGGATTGGGACATGCTGCCTCAACAAAGCATGGGAATGAGAGGACTGATCAGGGCAAGAGGAACACATTTTTTCTGTTATGTTCTCCCTGCACACTAAAAGGCTCAGATTTTAGATACAGAACTCAGAAATGCTTCAGCTCCAGCAGTAATTGCCTGCCTTTTGTTCATGCCTGGAATCTACTCAACTGACACAGGGGCTTCTTATGGACCAACCACCACAGACAGGATGCAGCAGGATCAAGCTTTGGTCAAGCACCTGCTCCTCTACAGCTCTCCTCACCTACCACTGTTCCCCTTGCTGCCTGAAGACATCTCTGAACGTCCCACTTACCTGGGTCAGCCTTTCCTGGGCTGCTTTGTGAATGTCCCCTTTTGCAAAAGAATGATAGCAGAAGACACTAGTGACCTTTATCGTACTCTACAACAGGTAGAAACTGATCCTTGTAGTGGTTTATGGCTTTAAAAACTGTTGTGCTTTCAGTTAATTCCTTGATTTTAGCTGCCTGAGCCACTGATGACCAGACTGTTTTGATTTCAGTGGCTTTTATTTTGTCTTCCTTGAAACTGCCTTGCCCAGTGGTAGGCAGTTTATCATCTAAATGGGCTAAATATAAAAGAGTTGTTATATCTTGCAGTCATGGTGGAGAAAGTGGATTTGTTTTATTTTGATGAGTGGTCTAAATATTATCATATCAAATTTTGGCATTTCAAATGCAGAAAGGACTGCCTTTGAACTCCACTTAGCTACTGTGAAATGGCATTTCTGATTTACGTGACGAAGGCATCATCTTCTGTAGATTTGTAATAAAGTTTGAATCTGACCTACTGTGAAATCACAATATCAGAGTAAGTTGACTGTTTTCAAGTACATTTATCATGTAAGTGCTTACCTTAGTTTAAAAATAAGAGCTAAGCTGATATTTTAGTAATTTCACATTTCTCTTTGATTACGAGTTTCTTGTGATTTTAAAAGTCAACAGTAATATAGTAATGGGAGCACAATTATATAAAGCTGGTGTAGCCAAAAGTTATAAATAAATAAAATTTTAAAAATAAAAGGATTATACACATGATCTATTTCTGGAAGCAACCACAAAAAAAAAAAAGCTGAAAAATCAGCAACTTCTACAACAGAATCAGAGTCTTCAGGAGAGGCATGCAAGTACTGAGACTTTCAAAATGAGAGGTTACTCAGAAAAGAGCTTGATCCCAGTACTTTTCTTAGGATACATACAGGTTGACCCTACAGGCAGCTCAGGTCTCCTGACAGTCAGTAGCGCTCCAGTTTCAGGGTAAGAGGTTTTTTTCTCTTACACTATAGTACTTCAAATAGAATTGAGTTTCCTCTAAGCTTTATGCTTGATGGAGCAAAATAATGTCCTAATTGTTGAAAGATTGGCTGCTGGCCATAGTAACTATAAAAAAAATTAAGCAAAGTCTGAATTATAAAATAGACAAAATAAATTTATACTCAGGGTGACTTTAATGCCACCAAACAAACCGTGTCAGCTATGGCTCTGCCTTTAAATATCAGCCTGTACCCAGCAGCATCAAAGAAATACCCCTCTCAGAGAGCCCAGTTCTCCAGCTAGACCACTCTGTTGGGGAAATGTTGGAGAACAATGGTCAGACAAGAAATAAAGGGCCAAACTGCCTCATGTACTCATCATAAGCCCTTTGAACTTAGTTATATCTTCATCCTTTTACACAGTAAATCTTATGTTTAATGACTAGCACTTTTCAGGTGGCTGGTAAGTGTCAAATGCCTAGGACATGTTGAATGGTAACACAGGCACCCACACACCCTGCATTTATAACCAGAAAGCCCCATCATCCATTCACCCTGACTAGTGAAGCCTCAGAAACCAGTCAGGCTGTTGACATCCCTGCGATGTACTTCACATACAGCAGCATCTCTGCTTTGCCAGGCTGGCCTAGCATCACGCAGTGCCTAGGACTCCCTACCCAGCAGGACAGCAGCTCCCACGCCCACTTACCCAAACCCTTTCACAATTGCTGTGCAAATTATTTCACACTTCGCTGGGGCTTTGTGTGGGTTTTAACAGACGTCTCACACCTTTGGTAGCCTTTGCACATTTAGAGAGAACTATCTTCACCTGAAAGGATAAAGCCTGTGACTCTAAACTTTGGATTTCCTTTCCATTTTCAGGCTTCTTCATAGCAGGAGTGAATGACCCCCCCCCCCCCCGGTCATTTTCGCCTCAGATCAGGTTGTTCTTTGTCCTGTCTAGGCTAGAACCAGAAGCAGCAAACATGTCGAGGCAGGTTCCATCATTTTCCTTAATCCATTCAAAGCAGAGTTTAGTCCTGCTAAGGAATTCTGTAGACCTCTGCCGAGGGTCCTCTGCCGAGGGCACCAATCGCTCTCCGACAAAGCAGGAAGCCCCTCAGCGCCAGTACTGCTGAAGTCCGATTTGCCACAAATTTACAACCTATATCCTTTGGCCTTCCACGCAGTTTCCCCTGTGTCCTATCCCTGACCCCTTCCGGTCTTTTCCACACCCTCCCCTGAATGCCTGTGAGGGCAGGCTGGCTGGGAGCTGCCTGCGACACCATCCGGGGCCAAGCTGTTCCTGCCTACCTGCGGGCAGCAAGCTTGGGAGCCGTGTGTGTGTGCCTCTCTTCTGCCCACGTGCCACCGCTGGGAGTTATCCTTCACAGCTCTGAGACCTCTGCTCCCTCTCAAATTTGTTTAAAATTAACATATGAATGTAAAAGCTACGAGTGCTTGCGTGTGAGGGGCAGGGAGGGTAGGGCTGCAGAGACGTAGTTGTGTAAGCATAATTCACTTTGGAACACAGGCTAAAAATAGTAAAGCTTCATCATCACATTCTTTCACAATGGTTCAGAAGAACTGGAGTGGTGCTTACAGCTGCAACAAATCCCTTTTAAAACCAAAGGGAAGTAGGTGAGGATGGAAAAGCAACCTCTGTGTACTGCTTGCTCTGCCAGGCAACAGTGAACCAGGGTGCTGGAGCCCCTCACCCCATCCAACTCCGCACATCCCCACTTACACATCCGCGGCAGTACAGGTGCTGAACAAAATCTTCCCCTCCCTGCTTTGAGTGAGCATGCAGAGACCTTATTAAAACCTCCTTTCAGTTGAAGGGCTCCCCTGCCTCCTAAACAGGGTTTTGAAGACAGCTCATCAGCAGAGATGAAGCCAGGTGTTAATCTGTGTTCCCCCCAAGCAAGCTGACTAATTAGCTAAGTTCACAGGCTGGTTCTCTGGGAGCTCTGCTTGCATTTGTATGAAGGAGGATCATTTAGGATAGGAAAGACTGTAGCAATATTAGGACTGTTCAGACCAAAACTTTATCGAAGTTTAGGATAACTGAATACAAAATCTTGTGCTTATTCACCTCTAGTAATGACTCTTTTAAACATTGCTGCCCTGACTATCCCTGTTGTTGCTAACTTCTAGTATTTTGTGATTAAGGAGCCATTAATAATGGAGGTGGTTGACACCTACAAGGAAGGTTCCTACAGCAAACAGCTGGCACACTGGGATAAGTAAGACAGGAAGAAAAGAAAGATACAGATATGAACGAGGCTACAATGAGCTGCTGAGACTGTACTGTCTGTACAGCACGCAGTGGTCTCAGCACACCAGGAGCTGAATCATGGTGAAACACTGTGTAGCAGAATGTAGACACAGGCTAAGTAGCATCATCTTCAGCAGAGCCTGCAGAAAGAGAAGGAAGACGTTTCGGCCATGGGAACCTGGCACAGCCTTATAGGAGAAACCACTTAGCTGAATATAAACCCGGAGGTCAATAGGCAGTGGCTCTGTGGGCAGTTCAGAGGTGCAAGTCCAGCTCTCAATGAGTGATGAGCAGGAGAGAAAGACCACTTGTGTGTCTGCACCCATTTTCTGACCCCTTCCCATGTGTGGAACTGCCCTTGCAGTGTTGAAAGGGATGGGAGTGGGGCTATGGCTGAGCAGCTCTAGCACCAGCTGCAGCAATTGTGCTTTGGGACTTTGTTTCCCCTGTTGAACATTTACTGTACCTAATATGGGTAGACAATTTTAAGACAGGTTAAAGCTAATTCCTTTCCTGAAGCTATGTTTTCCTGTCGAGACACTCATCTGATCCCATCCCCACAGCAATAAGGGATAGTGCTGCAGCAGAGGCATTTATGTCCCTCATTTATATCCTTCTCCTGGGGGTGTATGGCAGGTTGGTTGGTGCAAAGGAATTGAGCACCACGCTGGGTGTCTGTGCTACATGGGACATGAAGGAAAACAGGACAGATGCTTTCTGGTAAAGAAATCCTGACAATTCATGTGGTGCAGTGCTGTGAGGGCTGCAATAAAAAAGGGAATCAACATTTCTTTCTGACAGAGCCACGTTCCAATGGCTAAACAGACCTTAAAGCCAAGAAAAAGCCACATTGATGCTGCAGTAGAAAATAGTGAGTGTATACTTTTATTATCTCATTAACACCCTCTCCCCTTCTCCCCAGAATCATTTGGCTCCAAGACTGGCAGCAGGGTACAATAATGTTCCCAGCAGAAACAGCTGGTAAGGAGACAGGATATTGTTTGCAATGGCCCGAGAGGTGTCCTCACCAGGTGGCATTTATCAGCCATATGCAAATGCTGTGCTTCCGTGAGGCACTCTAAGAAAGGATATCTATCCAAAAAAATAAAAGCAAATTACAGCTTAGCAAAGGGAGGATTTGTAGCTGAAACCCCATTTTTTGTATAGATGGAAGGGGAGGGAGTAATAAACACCCCTGTTAAGCTAGTCTGTTGGCTTTAAACCAAGGTAATGAGGCATGTGGGTGCTTTGACAAGGAGCCAGAAACTGCATTTTGCCACCAATTTGACTTCTACCTTTTTTGTCTCTCTTAATCTGACAGTAAATTCCTCACAGTCCACTGAGCATATCAAAATGGGGCTCAGGCTAGGTCTAATGCCTTTTAAAGTACTACTAGGAAAGTAATTCACTTAATTAAATATTTCCAGTTGTGGAACTCGCCCTCTAGGCAAATTGCACTACCTCTTCCCCCTTTGCACACACAAAACAGAGAATAACAATGGATGTGCTCATTTTCACCCTGCACACAGAGTTTCAATCACTCACTCCCTCCTTCTAAGCTGTCCTTCCTAGGGGTTCTTCACCAGGAGGGAAGATTACTCTAGTGACTGGGTCAGAGAAGTGTGAGGGTCAGCTGCCCACTTGTTTTGCAGCCCTGGATTAATATCTTAAACCCTTTTTGAGACAGCTTCTACATCTATATGGCCAGGAGACAAGCAGTATCCTTCCACCTCTTCACACTTCTCATTGGTTAAGTGTTCACAGAGCAGTTTAGACCTCCTTTGGTAGGAGATGTTAGACAGAAGAGGACTAAGGGCTTGTTCAGGCCAGAGTCCAGCTGCTCTGTTCCCTGGACAGGATAGCTCTCAAAACCTTCCCTTAGGGGAACTGCAAACAGCATGACTCCACCACCTGATCGAAGGTGCATGACCATACAAGGGAGTCACTGGTGGTCTGCATTGGCAGAGTCCGTGTAGGAGAAGAGAAGACCACAGGAAAATAGACCCAGTCCTTTAGCACGAATTTACCTGACACTTCAGAGAATCTCACCATGAAAGAAAACTTAGGGTTTGCACAGAGACAAACCTCCTGAAAGGAGAGCATCAAATCTTAAACCCTCTTGCAGGAGTACTTTTTTTTCTCCACATGCAGTACCATCTCAGCCAGACCGAAAATGTCACCACTGGGCTTCTGGATCTCTTTCATGAGATGAATGCAACCTTTCTACTGGAGAACAAAGCATGTTACTGATCTTTTAACAACCATCTCTAACTAACTTGCAGCACTTGCTCTGCAGTAAGATAAGCTCCTTGTATCTAAAAGGTGCCCTGCAGTGAAAAGATTGAATCAAAACATAACTGTGACTTTGTGAACAGTAGCTGTTCAGAGTATAACCCTTACCAGGTCCCCTGGCAGTTTCTGATGGCTCTACTTTGTCCAAGGGCACGTCTGTGCTACCACTGGTATCTCCTGTACATCTTCTTTATAACTGGAAAATATTCCCTATCTCTGTGCGCTTTGCCTGCCTCTCGCTAGGTACTTCCACAAATATTTACAAATGGTGGCTTGTAAGTGAGGAAGGCACAGCTAGTCACACATTAGATATGCTTGTGCCGCTCCCAGGCTTCTTAGCTTGCTCTCCCCTGCAAGCTCTTCAAAGGATGGGAGATGGATGCTGTCTCCTTCATCCGCCAGCGCAGCAGCACAGCACGGAGATGATGTGAGCCCAGCTTGGGCCTGGGACACTACGAGCACAGCACTGCTCTGGGGGCTGCTGCACATGCCAGGTTTGAAGGTAGCACCAAAAGCACTTTGGGGCATTCTGCACTGTCACAGGATTGTGTTCCTCAGCTGGCAGGAGGTGCTCACCTTGGAGTCTGTTCACTCCTCAGGATGAGAGCATTAGCCACTGCAGCACAGAAACTGCATGTCATTTTTGCTTCCTCAAAACCAAGGAAGAAAGGGTTTGGTGGTTTTTTTTTTTTGACCTGTAATGAAAACAAAGGAGAAGTGGGGAAGCCACATTTATAACCTGGGTAGACATTTCCTGACAGGCTCTTCAGGACACCTGCTTTTCACTGCAGCACACCTCCCAGCAGTGCTGGCACTATTGCTCACGGGTGTGTTTTGACTAGAAACTGTGTTGCTTCTGACACTATAAACTCAGAAGAGGCCAAGGAAATCTCTTTGCCTGACCTCCTGCCTCCTGCAGGCCACAGAAAAGTTCTTTTGTATCTGAATTTATTATAGATGAAAATTAGTCTGGACTAAGCACTGCAAATTTTACCTTTAACTGCCCTTAGAAATAAAAAGCCTTCAGAAAGGCACTGTTCTGCTGTTTAAGCATACCAGTAATTATTTGATTACATGGGACATTTCAGATGCTTGCATATGTAGCTGTTATGAGTTGTCCCACCTGTCCCTGTTTCTGAGTGAGCCTCCATAAGGAAAATGTGAGTCATTTGGCAGATCATCTGAAGCCAGTTGTGGGTCTCAGCCCAGGCCACAGTGGAGAGATGTCAATGTCACAGGTTGCTCCCAGGTGTTCATCCCACAGACTAAATGGCTGGGACCCCTCCTTTAAAGGATACTCTTTTTACAGAGGTTTATGTAACATCTGGATAGATGCCTCTGGTCTTTGGCCCTGTCAGTGTGATACCTTTCACTAGCAATGAGCTGGAGCTGTTTTAGGATTCAATGGGGAAACAAACCGTCCAGTGGTCTCACTGCTTAATTTCTCTCTACTGCCTTAAGTACAATGGCTAATAGCTAAAATGGACTTTGGGGTGTTGCCTACAGAGCTCTATAATGGTTTCCTGCATTTTTCTTCTATTTGGAAGCTATTTTAGGTTGTTCTACCTTTCCTGGACTGCCCAAGAGGAGCTGTGTTGTGCACTTTCATCAGCTGATTCTGGGAAATGTCAGTTATGCTGTTCTTCTGTTAGTAATATGTTTCTTGAACGATTTAAAAATAGCACAGTATGAAACATTTCCATCTTCTCTCTTCTGGAGAAGATCTGAGGGGGAGTTAACTCTTTTCTGCTTCACTGGAGCAAGAAGTTGTACAGTGTTCACGTGCTCTGGGGCTGGAGCCAGCTACTGGTGCTGGCAGAGGCAACGCAACGAGGGCACCTGGTCAGAGCCTGAGCTAAAGAAGGTCCCTGCTGTTGTCAAAGCTGCCAGCAGACCTGGCACGTGTGGCAGCTGTGTCAGTGCAGGACACAGCAGGACTGGACATCTGGCTGTTGACCTGCCTCTCTGCTGCTTTAACAGCTTGCTCAGAGAGCTTCCCAGCCAGCGACCGTACAGCCAGGTGATGCTGATCAGGTAAGAGCTCCTCTCTGTGAACTGCTCCAACACACCCTAACCCTGAAGACCAAACGTATGCTGGGAACAACATCTCCCAGGCATCCACCTCAGTCTTACAGTGCCATCCCATTTTTACCCCCTGTTGGAGCACCTCATCACTGGCTCCTTGGTCTGTGCCTTGTGTTCAGTGGCATCTCTTTCCTTAGCTGCTCAGTTTCCTGTTAACCACCCCTCTATTTTTCCTTTTACCTTCCAGCATTTTTTTCCTTTATTTTTTGCTCCTCCCCACACCAGCTTGTTCATTTTTCCTTCCCCATCCCTGACATTTCCTCCAGTGGTACCTTCTCCTACACCCCCCATCTGAAGGCAGGTTGGAAGACAGTTATCCCTAGTGCTGTCCCAGGGAGCTGCTTGGCAGCAGTCTGCTGTGATTAACCTGTATCTGTGTGTGTTAGAGGCAGAGAGAGAAGAAAGATCCTTTTATCATCCAAGCAGCAGAAGCATATATTTGTCAGACACAACTTCCACTACCCGCCTGCACTTGCCATGCACTTTTCCTCTGGTCTGTGGGCCCTCTGGGACTACTCTAGTAACCACAAGGTTGGGAAATACTGTGTCAACCACAAAATACAGCTTCCTCTTTCAGATGACAATTAACTTTTCCCCAGTGCCTGTGGACAGCCTAGAAACATTTAAGCAACAACTGACCTTGTGTTGCCCACATCATCTGGAGTTGGAGGAAGAGTAGGGGTTGGCAAGAGTTTACCGGCACATAGTGGCAGTGAAGGGGAAAAAGAGTGATGCAGTTAATTACGGATGACTTGTCTTGGCTCTGGCTGAGGTTTAGTGCTGCAGGAAGGGCTACACAGGAGGGCATTTGCTTTGGAGCCCACTCCATTGAAAAGAATAGAAATATTCCCACCAGCCTCATAAGTCTGGGGCTATCAGGCATCTCTTTTCAGAATGGTTTCTAGAGGCACACCAGAGCTTCAAATTACTTCCAGAATGGTGTGATCTCATTTTGTTTTCTTTCCATTCTCATGGGCAAGTATTACTTGTGGGATGTCACCCTTGCTTTCTCTGCCCATAACTGCTTTAAAGCACTAATTAGATGGTTATAAATCACAAGGGATCTGTGGTAGTTTGAATGACTCCAAACTTTGGCATTATAGCTGAGGTCTTGAATGCATTCTCAAGCAAATCCACTTGATACTAGTTTCTGTTGATTCAGCAGTGATGTTGTATCAAACCTTCTTGAGTACTCTGACAGAGACTTAAGTTTATTAAAAGAAGTCTGGATAGCAGAGCCAAGTTTATCTGCAGCCAAGTTATTCAGTAAGACAGCAAGTTGAGTACAAAAGCAGAAGGACAACTCTCACCTCTGTGCTGGTGACTGGTTTGAGAGTCTGCAATTGCTTCATCTATGCTGTCATGTGCAAGGGTCTGCACAGGCCCTAAACAGGCGTTGTCTGCAGCCACAATGACCTAGGGTTTCAACCTTAGCTCATGTAAATAAGACACCTTGTGCTGTTTGTCTCCACTTGAAAATAACACTGGGCAAGATGTACTTTTCACCAAAAAAAGGCCCTACAGACACGAGGGGAAATAGTAGTTAATTTGGCAAGAAAATATTTTCCAGTGGAAAAGTACTAAGTTGCTAAAAACTCTCAAACCTTATTTTCCATGGATTTTCAAACATGAAGGAAGATTTCCAGAGCTGCTTGGCAAGCAGCATTGCATTAGTACCACACATGGATTTTCCCTACAAGTTTCCTGGCTCCTCAGGAACCCACCAGTATTTACCACACTACCCTAGCCCTTCACTGAAAGAGATGCGATAGCTGGGAATGCAGAGCCCTTAGCCTCCCTGATAAAGTGTTTCCTGGGAGATATGGACTCAGGAAGCCCTTGACAACTACTGACTAAAACAGGCATGGTCCTTGTCGTCCCTACCCCTCTCTGCAGCTGAGTATCTGCACTCAGAGCTCTCCACTGTAACAGCAGAAATCGTGTCACTTCGAAGCCGCAGCTGCCCCAGGTCCGTGAAGTGTGTCTCACCACAGGGAAATCAAAAGAGTAGCTTTGTCTGCCATCGCATATCCTGTGATTTCTATTTCCTGGGCAGTTCTGGGAAGAGTATTCTCATTTATGCATTGGAACAAAACCAAGAACAAGGACTTAATACAAACAGTAATTCCCAAGTTTCAAGAAGCCCTTTGCACATGCACATACATATTCCCTCCATGCTTGATGCCCCCTGCATAGCCAGGCTGAAGGGGGATCTTCCCCATACAGCTTAATCACTAGCACTTCTCCAGGGGTGTGACAGCTATACAGAAAGGGGTAAAAGCAGAATATTTTTAATGACTTTTTGTAATGCACCTAAACCAAATTACTCAGCTACATCTTTCTATGAGCACAGCATTGTTTCCCCAGTAGCAGTGGGTTGTGCTGTCTAGAGGGTTAAAGTACGTTTTGAAGGGCTTCATACTTATTTGAAATCCCCTGAGAATGCCATGCACTAGTGGCCTTCCCGAGCCCCTCCCCTTGGAGGGGACCAGTGGCTGCTACTGGGCTAGGGCACAGCCCCTGCGCACAAGACCCTCCTTTTGGAGCTTCGTTGCACAGCCTTAGCCAAAGCACTATGATACTGCCTGCCAGGCTCTCGGGCAGTGAATTAGCAATAGCACAAGCTGCCTCACACAGGGAAGTCAGGTGAAATTCAATGTTTATAAAGAGGAAGCAGAATATCCCTAGGCAGCGTAAAATATTATCTTTTTTCCTTTATTGACACTCACAGGAACAGTTAATGCTTGGTTTGGACAGAGCTGATGACTCTGCTGTTGCTCATCATTTATCAGCTCTAGATTATTGTGGTTGCAAATCATCTGGCCAATTTCTCTTTTTTCCTGTTCCACAGATGGCAGTGTCCATGAAGCATGACACCCTTGCAGGCATCTGACTGTGAGGCTGGAAGCTCGAGGACCTTTGGGGATAAAATGCCCCTCGGTAATAACTGACCTCTAATGTTCCTGGACTGATGTGCTGTGATTAGCACAGTCCTCTCTGATACAAACTGGCTTGCAGATTGCCCTGCTTCTGGGAGGAGCCTGTGCCTGTGAAGGGCCATCACATCTTAGAGTGTAATTTTATTGCTGTGCCACTTAATGTTCATGCTTCAGGTCCAGATCAGCCTCTTCCAGGGTGGGGCTCTAACACACTTAAGATAAAACTAGACTAAGGCAACATGGAATAAGCCCACCACTATAATTTTATGTGAAAGAAAACATGCAGAAGCTGCACATCTCCAGCTGATGTCCTGTTTTTTTCTGGCTAACAGAGCTGAGAAGCTCCTGCAGCTGCAAATGAGGGTGTTTCCAGTCCCAAGACACACTGAATCAATCAATGTTCTCCTCTGCTGCCTTATTAGGAGTTAAAAACTAAGAAAACACAATGTCTTCCCCAAACACCTGCCTCATTTGCCTTCCCCTCAGCATAGCAACAACCCCCACCACAGACCAGCCCTCATTTGGCAGCCTGGGGGGAAGCGTAGGTCAAATTCTTTTTGCACGACGAGCTGTAACCCTATGATCTTTAATAGGATTATACTGGGGGAAAAGGACAGGACTCAGCCTTGTGATTGCAGAGTAACTTATGATTCATGGACATTAGTGTACTGTCTGGGGACATCTTGGACACTGCTGATGTGCCTTCTCCTCCCATTAAGATCTCTTTGTGCAGAAACATGGGGTTTGTTCAGCTGTCCCTAACCTCAGTCCCTGACCCTACTGGCCAGCACTGTCCAGCTGCCTGGGGCTGGGCCAAGTCCAGAGCAAGGATGGAGCAGCCCAGTGAATAACAGAAGTGACCAGCCATGCTCTCTCTGGGTTGGTGCCTTGGGGTTAACTGGCTTTGTAAGTGAATGAAAGTACAATTCACTCTTATCTCCTTCTATCCCTTCAGCTTTTTCTGCCTTACAGCTCTCCCCAGAAGCATACTTTGGTGACAGTATGCAAGCTGGCATGTGCTGCAGCACTGGTGACTCTCAGAGGAAATGCTGGGAACAATTTCTCTTTCCTCCTGCACACAACTTTTTTTTGTGAAACTTAGAGGACCATTGCTATTTTTGAAGCCCCTTTTTGGTTGAAATTGGCTAACAGGGTGGATCATAAGAGTGACAAAGAGGGTAGTCCACAAGATTCCATGAAAGTTCCATAAGAAAGAGGTTTAAAATATACCTAAAATTAGGTGGAGTGTGATGTGTTAGGAAGCAGGGCAGGTTTACAAGACAGAACCAGAGCATGTGCAGCAGCACATGCCCCTATCCCAGGGGCATCCTTCAGGACCCCCTCACAGTCAAACAGTCTATTCCAGCCCTCAGTCAGAAGCTATTCCCACTGTTTATGATGGGCCTGTGCTGAAGGATAAAGATCCAGGCACCGCTGAATCATGCATTTGCCACCTCCCACCATCACTAATGCACCATACACCACTTAGGAACGAAGGTTTAGGGCTTCTAGAAATAGAGTGAAATAAAATATCATGTCATCTGCCTGAAGATTCAGCAGCCCACATGTTCTCCCACACACGCTGCTACGAAGGTACCATACCAGTGCTTTGGGCAGTCCTCAGGCTGCTCCTTCAGTAGCAGATTAGATATAAGCTCCAACTCCTGAGCAGGAGTGTTCTTCAGAGACAGGCACTCACATCAGCAACATTTATTGGGGTAGCTGTCCTTACTGCATCGGGGTGAACCCTGCAGGAGTTCAGGACAGGGGAATGTCACCGCAATATTACAAGTACAGTTTCTTTTTTCTCTCACAGGAATGGGATGATCTGGCTATAACCAAGCCTGAATTCAAGCCCATCTTCTCAATATATCCCACCCCATCACTACAAAATACAGAAGTTGGTAAATAAAATTCCAAATGTATCCTAGGAGGGAAAAGAGTTTCTTCATAATGTGTCTATTTATATAATCTCTGCAGTGCTCAGATACCATGGAAATTAGTAAAGAATAATATCATAGTGAGCCTGCTGCACTGCAGCTTTATATATCATTCACTGTTGCCAAGATTAAAACTCTTTCAGGGTTTTTGCTCCCAGGCTTGCCCCAGTAAGTGGTCATATTTTGGGATCACATTGCATTTTCCACAAATGTCACCATATTGTTTCTAACCATCTTTCCTTCCCCTGAGCCCATAGCTCCTCCCTGTCCAGTACTCTCCGGGAACAGCATCCAGGTAATGCCTATTCCCTCATCTGGTTCCTGCATGGGGATTTTTCTGAATATGGATTGCAGAATATTTAACATTGCATACCTCATCATCGCTCCCTGATTCCCTTGCGCTCTCCACTGATACCTTGCTGCCAGCTATCCATTATTAGCAGCACCTTGGGCAGTTTTAAAAATGGCTTGTCAAAGCCAAGGCAATTTGAATCATCTCTGGTGAACCCTTTTAAAATATTTTACTGAGACTCAAATATATTCTATGTTATCACATGCTCCTTGAATCTACTAAGCTTGCACTTCTGCATGGTAGATTCATTTAAAATTCATTTGCTGAGGCATACGTACATTTGTTCGACTGCTTATCCTATATTCTGAGGAAACTGCCTTTTAGGCAAGCTTCTGTTGCTGGGAAGTCTTAAGACCAAAGTCCAAAAGTGTTTAGTTCACATCCAGCCCCTGCAGTGGTTCATTCATTAGAAGTGATTTTCATCTCTGTCTTCAACTTCATGCTGCCTTCTGATGGGTCACAGGCATGTTAGAGACTCCTGTCTTCTGCTCTTTTGCAGTGATCAGTGGATTGTGGTTGCAGCCTCCCAGCCCCAATACTCCCTTTGCCAGAGTCCTGCAGGAATATCTGGTTTCTTCCCAGCCCAGGCAACTGCTGTGGAGCTCAAGTCAGGCAGATGGGCAGCACACAGAGGACTTGCCTTGGGGGATAAAGACTAGGCTACAGATTTACATGGATGGTTTCCTAACATATTCATCTGATGCCAAAGAAGTCACGCATCATTTTCCTTAAGCACTTGAGATATTAGGAAAAAGCTTTGGACTGTCTGTAAATACATGCAAAATATGAATTATTCAGCCTTGCTGAAGATTTTGGTTTGGTTTGGGTTTTTTCTCTGTTATTCAGGAAGTAGCCCAATTCAAAAAGCTCTCCAGATGTAAAGAGCTATGAAAGAAATACCGGAATAGACAGGAATAATGGATGGCTTAGACTATAAACAGCTGCATTACCACAACACATGGCAGGTCCTAGCCTAGGGCCTGCTAGCTGTGCGCACATGCATTTTGAAGTGGCAGCTGTATACCCCATAGGATGAGAAGTACTTTTTTGCTTTGTGCTTCCCTCACCATGCAGATTCACAATCAACACCATGCTGTTTGATCCCTGACCCTTGTAACCTATTCTATGTGCCAGTATCCACATTTACAGATTTTTCTGAAGTAAGAGTCTTTGTACCATGCAAGGTCATGGTTTGTCAACAATGTGGGTATCCTAGTTGGGAGGTGATAAAAAGACTGAGAAGGTTGCAGAAGAGAAGGCGTTTTGTTGCTAGAGAAGAGCAGATCACAAAATACTCAGATTCTGAACCCAGTAGTAAGGGTGAGCAATCAATGACAAAAGGAATCTGTCACCATGCAGACAACAACTAGTGATGTACAACAATCAGGTGTAGAAGATGACTTTTTAAATACTCCCAAGTCCTCTGTGCTTCCCCTAGACCAATTCAGGGGCTTCTGTTTGAATAAGGAGCTTCATGGGTAAAGACCAAATCTCTTAACCAGCTACTGCTGGAGTGGTTAATAGGTCCTGAGACCCTGGTGCCTTCACCCCTGCCCAGGAAACAAGGCACATTCAGCACTGCAGGGGTGTGTCTTTCAACACATGCCAAAAGCATATCCTCAAAGTATTTACAATCATATACTATGGCTTCTAAAACAATAACAATGCAAAAGAAAGCTTTCTTGGTGTAAGCACCTTCAAATGCTAGAGCATTTGGACAATTAACCTTCTTACTTTTGGATGTTGCAAGCATTTAAAGATCTGCCTGGCTAGGCACCCTTTCATTAGCTAATGTAGCTGGAAGTTAGTGGAAGTAGATGAACAAACTAAACAGAATGCAATGAATAACTGCAAAGAAGGTCTAGGTGGACAGCTAAAAACAAGTAGCTTTATTTTGCAACTTCTGATAAAAACCAGCATTGATCACATATGTTATTTCTAAAAAGGACACAAATGTCTCTATTTGTGCTGACGTTGTTTTTCTCCTTTTTTTTCCCTACCAGTGATGCAAATAATAATTCCCACCATTCTGCCTGTGAGGCAGGTCTGAAGATTTGTGGTGTTTCCTCCTAAGTTGTTGGCAAAACTTGAATTGCTTGCAAACAGAAAAAGACTAAAGCTCAAGGAGTTAATGCTTGTAGCACAGTCAAGTGATGACAGGAAAGACCTGAGAGGGTTTAAATACTATGAAAAGCAAGGAGCCAATTAGCAAAATGCACCAGGATAGAATTAGCATCCAAGGGTAAAGACAGGAAAGGAAAATGTGGAGTATGAGGAAGGACTTCTTGGCAGTGAGATATGCAAAGTTATCTCCCAAAAGTAATGTGACAGAAGCTCTACTGGTTGGTACATTTAAAATTAAGTTGGACAAAGCGATAGTGAGTGAATGTGAGATAACAATTCTGTTCCAGCAGGAAGACGGACTCAGGCTATTTTCACCTTCAACTCCTTGGAGCTGGCTGATTGTTTCCAAGCAAGAAACTAAAAGGCTTTGCAGAAGAGCAGGTAGCACAGAGCTATACCTGTATCTACTATCAGCTCTGGCAATTTTAGGACAGTTTGCCAGACAAATCTAAGAAGAACAAGAAAAACCATGAGGACTAAGACTGCTTTTGAACTTTATGCTAAATCCAGAAAAATCAAACACAGAACAAAATCCTGAAATTAGAGTGTGTGAGAGAGAAATATAAAAGTAGATGGAAAGAAAAAATAGGATATACACACACATATAGTGATGTAATGAGTTTACTACATAATTATTTATAATATAGTCATTATAGCATCCTAATTAGAATTTACACCTCTGGACTATCAAAAATATTCCCAGACTAAATCAGGCAATTTTAGGAGATGTTGAAAAAAAGCCACACTCCTGTGGCAATAGGAGAGTCAGGGCTGGGCTGTGGCGATTTCCCGCAGAGTCTTCCCAAAGTCGCTTCCTCCATCTTCCCTGGGGTAACCCTGATAATGTGACAGTGGATGGGACCGTTTGCCAGGTTTACTTCATCTTATGCCTCTTGCTCAAATCCTTCTGATGAGACAGAACTCTCCCATCTGGGCTAAATATTAGTCATGCACAGAAACAGGGACTTCACTGAAGTGCAGTCAGCAAAATCACGGCCTACTATAGTGAGAATTTCATATCAGTACTTAAGCTCCTGGAGGTTAAAACAGCTCCCTTGCAAAGCTTCTCAGCCAGGTGCTGAGTCTTAGGCAACCTTAACATGGTGGTGAGCCAGGAAGTTGGGTGGGAGGCAGGGTCGAGGGCAGCTCGCTGCAACCACTCGCTGCAGCACCCGATGGAAGGCATGGTGTGATACACTGCAGATCTGGCTCTGTACCTGCAGCAGGTTTGGTGGAGGGCTCTAGGATCCCTGATCCAGCATTGCAAGACAGGGAGACAACCCTCAGGAAAAAAGGAAGTTGTTGAAAAAGCCTGCCATAACTCACAAGACAGCAGGCAGCTTTGAACTGGCACATAGCAAAAGTGACCTACTCATTTAATGTATTTCCTTCAACAAGGGCAGGGAACTACAAGGTCCAGCTGTGCAGCACCAACACACCACTGCACAGCCAAGTGATACTTAGAGATCTGACTTCAGCTAATTAGGCAATCCATTTACTGCCTATTTCTGCTAATATTGAGACTTGCACATGGGTAATACATACTGGGAGGGAAAAGACACAGCTAGTTAGATTTGTGCTGCTGCCAATGTCTGTTTTCACAGGAGGAGCATTGTTTAGATACTACTCTGGGTCTTGAGATCTTGGCCAGAGTCATCCCAAAGCTGCAGGATAACTTTGATCAGCAGCAGCTCCCAGGGACCAGCCATGCTGACAGCATCACTGGCTTTACAGGGAAAGGACTAGCAAAATGGAAGTATATTTTATGCTTGACAAATGGTCACTACTAACAGTGATTGTCATCATTTTTTCCTCAAACCACGCTTCCAAGTCTCAGGCTCACATTGCAATCTGGTTAATGCTCAGAAGGGAGAATCAGTCACACACACACACACACACACTCCTATGTATTTTTTTGGGAAAAGCTGCACAGTTATAACAGGGAAAATGGGACAAAACTGAAGCATCTCTCAGCTACAAGCTCTGGCCAAGGAGGGAGAATTGTGAAACTGTGGGACAGTTTTCAGGCAGAAAGGATAGACCACGGTCTCATGCTTCATTCAAAAGTAGGCTATCAAGAGCCTTGGACAGACCACTGTAGGAAATAGCCTTGAAGGGAGTTCAGACGGCAAGCAAACAGTAATACAAAAATTAGCTATAAACACCCCCCATTTCAATTTCCTAAAGCTCCATAAAACCATACACAAGAAAAGCTGGCTTACCCATTAGAGGCAATTTTGTTCATACCAGATCTGCGCTTGTTCTCCTGGAAAACCATCTGGAAGTAGCTGGTACTGTGTTTTCCACTTGGCTTTCATGGCTGAAAGATTAGAAATACATATTTGTCACATATATTGGCATTCTTATTACCTCTGCAATTAATCTCATTACCTCTCCTGGCTAAGCAATTTCTGTCTGAAGCAGATGACTGTACCAAATTAAGGAGTAAGCTGTGTATATAAAATCACATATTCTCTCAGTAAAGCTGATTTTAAACAAAAGTTTATATTAAGTGAGGTTGGAAGGAAATTCATCCTGGCTTTTATCTTAATGGTCTTTTGAATGTCACCTTTCCATTTAGATCCTCTTGTGATAATCAGGGGCTTCCCACTGACACACAAAGGCTTTGGCAGCTCTTTTCATAATACCTGTCCCTTCAGGCAGCGCTCTAATTCAGGGAGTTTAAGTGTCTGTGGAAAGAAAAGCAGCGCTTATTAAATAGAGCACACAAACTTCATCCACTCTGAACCTCGTACATTAACCCCTGGTGAAAAGGATTTCCAGTCCTCTACAAGGAAGTGAAGCTTCATGAATACAGAAAACCCAGTGGATCAGTCTCTTAGTCATGCCATGTCCCCTAGCCTTCCTCTAGGACAACAGAAAGCCTCAATTAGGAGTGAAATGAATTAGTAAAATATTGGTACAAATGTTCAGACATCAAATATCTGTGCAAGACTTGTTAATGAAGCACAAAGAATTTCAGAGTCACAGAATGGGTCAGGCTGGAAGAGACTACAGTGGGTCATTTGGTCCAATCTCCCTGCGCAAGCAGGGTCATCCTAGAGCACATTGCACAGGATTGCATCCAGACAGTTCTTGATTATACCCAGTGAGGGAGACTTCACAACCTCTCTGGGGAATCCATTCCAGTGGGCACTCACCCACACAGTAAAGAAGCTTTTCTTCAAATGCAGGTGGAACTTCTTGTGCATCAGTTTCTGCCCATTGCCTCTTGTCCTATTGCTTGGCACCTCTGAGAAGAGCCTGGAAACATCCTCTTAGTACCCTTCTTTCAGATACTTAAACGCAATTATGAGATCCCCTCTCAGTCATCTTTTTTCAAGTCTAAACAGGTCCACCTGCCTCAGCCTTTTCTCATGAGAGATAGTCCAGCTCTTCATCATCTTTGTAGCGCCTTGTTGGACTCGCTCCAGGAGCTGCATGTCTCTCTGGTGCTGAGGAGACCAGAACTGGACACAGCATTCCAGATGTTGCCTCACCAGGCTGAGTAGAGGGGCAGGATCCCCTCTCTTGACCTGCTGGCAATGCTCTTCCTAATGCACCCCAGGATACCATTGGCCTTCTTGGCCACAAGGGCACTGCTGGCTCATGGACAGCTTGTTGTCCTCCAGGACCCCAGGTCCTTCTTTGCAGATCTGCTTTCCAGCAGGTCAGCCCCCAGCCTGTACTGGTGCCTGGGGTTATTCCTTCCAAGGTGCAGGACCTTGCATTTGCTTTTCTTGAATTTCAGACAGTTCTTCTCTGTCCATCTCTCTAATCTGTCAGGATCTTTCTGATGAGCTGCACAGCCCTCAGGGGCCATTTCTCCCAGCTTTGTGTCCTCAGTGAACTTGCTGAGGAGGCACCTGTCCCTTCATCCAAGTCATTGATGAACAAGTTAAACAATACTGGGCCCAGTATAGAACCCTGGGGGACACCATTAGGAACAGGCCTCCAACTAGACCCTGTACCACTGATTACAACCCTCTGGGATCTGCCATTCAGCCAAGTCTCAATCCACCTCAATGTCCACACATCCAGTTCACACTTCCTGACTTTGCCTATGAGGATGTTGTGAGCCACAGCATTGAAAGCCTTGCTGAGGTCAAGGCAGACAGTATCCTGTGCTCCCCTTATATCCATCCAGGTAGTTGTTTCATCGTAGAAGACAACCAGTTTGGTCAAGCATGATATATCTTTAATGAATCCATGCTGACTACTCACCACCTTCTTGTCTTCCATGTGGATAGAGATGGCCTTCAGAATGAGGTACTCTTTCCCTTTGCAGGGACTGAGGTGAGGCAGACTGTCCAGTAGTTCCCTGGGTCCACCTTCTTGGTCTTTTTGAAGACTGAGGTGATATTTCATTTTTTTCAGTCCTCGGGCACCTCTCCTGACTGCCACAACCTTTCAAAGATGATGGTGAGCAGCCTGGCTGTAGTACCTGCCAGCTTTCTCAGCACTCATGGATGCATCCTGTCTGGGCCCACAGACTTATGGATGTCAGGTTTGCCTAGGTGTTCTCTAACCCAATCCTCCTTAACCAAGGGAATGTCTTGGAACATTCCTGGACCCTGGTCTCCTGCATCAGGGATTTCTGAGGGCTGGTCTTGCCGGTGAATACCGATGCATTCAGTTCCTCTGCCTTCCCTGCATCCTCTGTTACCAGGGGCCCCATTCCATTTACCAACAGGCACATGTTATCCTTAGTTTTCCTTTTGTTATTGATGTATCTGAAAAAGCCTTTCTTGCTGTCCTTGACATCCATGGCCACATTTAATTCCAGATGGGCCCTGGCCTCGTCTTATTTCTACTTACTCTGATAACCTTTCTATATTCATTGCAAATGGCCTGACCAATTAATATTCATCTAGAAGGGTGTATTCATTATAGTTATATAGCATTACCAGTCCTGTCTGAAATTACCTCTCTGGACCTTTAAAAATTCTGCATTCAAGTTCTTCTTGAAGGTAATTTTCTTCCTGTTCCTCCTACAATGAGAAAACACCAGGTACCACCTTTTTTTTTAATTGCATTATTTTAATATGCCTGCTACAAGACCCATTAGAAATGCACCTTCCCTGGTAATAACAGACCTCTTACTTCATCCTGTTTTAACACTCTTCTTCACCATCACCTCCTCCTATGACTTCTGAAAAATACAGCAAGCAAGCAATGGGGGGCAGGCAGTAAATCTTTTCACACTCCCTATCCAACTTTCTGCCATTATAAAAACAAGTTTCCAGGGATGAGTGCTTAACCCAAAGAGGCCAGTTAGGCAAAGAAAAAAGCATGTATCTTACTTCTTCAAGCAGTGGTGATCAGGATGACTGCCCCTTATATTTCTTCAGAGCCTTACCTGAGAGCGATTGCTTTGATCATTTAGGGCTGTGGGCAATTAATCTATCAGGGGCTTCTTTTGGCAGCACTTTGAAGCACACTGTGTTTGCAGGGCCCCTCACCCAGCATAAACTGATGTAGCTCTGTTGCAATGTGATGGTCTGGCTTAACACGAATGAAAAAGTAAGCATAGCTGCATGCTGAATGGCAAGATCGAGCTGAATTGCAATGTAATCCTCCACTAATACTGATGTGCAGGCACAGTCCCAGCTTCACAGGGTACAGACAACCAAGAGCACAGAGTTGCTGATTAAGCAAATAAACCAGCTCTGATGAGCAGAGAAATGCTGAACTCTTCCATCAGCAGTTCACTGAGGCAAACTCTCAGCACACAAACAAACAGATGCCAGATGCCCCCCAGAGAAGTGCAATGATATCAAGAAAAATTCAAGTGATGGATGGACATCTATAGCAGTAAAAAAAAAAAAAGAAAAAAATCTATTTCATTGCACCACGTTAGAGCAATAAAGGAAGCACATTTGACACAAAAACTGGCCAGCAACACTGGAATGCTGTACTTCTGCCTGCTTCCTGCTCGTTTCAATTAATCAGCAAGATTGTCATGAAGGTCAATGCATTTTAATAATGTCATCCAGAGAACAAACAGTTTCCAAATTTCAGTAATTGCTTTGTAAAATCTCAGGATAGCATCCCTGTCCATTCACAAATTTGTCATTCTGTGGGAGAACCTTAAATGGGTGGAAGGCTTGATGATAAGCTTATAATAAAAACTCACTAGACCCAACCTTCATTGCTCTTTGCAAGGAGAAGAGAGCATTTCCTGCTATTCCTACACAAAATAATGCATGGGGTGAAGCTGGCCCTGCAACAGGACAGCCCTACACTGATGGGCTCACCTGGTGCCCTTCAGCTCTTGGGGTGCCTCGTCCTGGGCTGTGCCAGTGCAGCTCCAGCTCATCTCTGCAGCTCCAGCAGATTGCCTGTGTAGGGCAATGAATACATGGTCTCCTGTCTTGCACTTCTCACGGCACTTTGTGACATAAATTATGTCAGCATGATACCACCCCTTCCTGTCTAGTTGTGCCATGTCCTTTCCAAAGAGATTTATTGCCTAATGCTTTACTTTTTTCTTGGTATTAACATGCTGTAAACATCTATTTATCAGAAACTGTCACCAGCATTTGATGCAGCCTCAAGCACAGGGTTGCCATCCTGCCCTTGGTCTCTCTGAGAGACCTGCACTGAATATTAGCCTGAAAAGTTACTCTTTGGGGCTTCTGAAAGGATTTTCATATGATTTGAGATATGAATCACAGAGGTATGTGTGGTTTCATCATTATCACACACAAGTGGCATAACTATTTCAGTAACTGGTGAGGAGAAGCACAATCTCAGTTAGCAAACCCAGGAATTTTACAGGTGGAAATAAATCATCCCTTTCCAACCTCAGCTCTCAGGAGAGCACAGCTGTGAAATGACACCTTCAGCATTTATCCACATGGAAGACATTAGCCCAGCTTTCTAAACTAGCTGTCACCTTGGAGCAAGGGAAAGAAAAACCTCTCACACCCAGGCTGACAGACATACAGACTTACTCATTAAAGGTGTTGATACTTGACATGTCCAAATGGCCTCTGTTTTTCTTACTCATTGGTATTTTGTTTTACTACAAAGCATGATAACAAGGATAAAAGACTTTTTTCTCCCTGGTACCTGGACCAAAGACATTTGAATCTTCCCATCAGGTGAAACAAATGCATGCTCACATAAATGTCATTTACAGCCCAGTCCGAGGGAACAGGAGTCCTTATTCTTTTGATGTACAGCTTGCATTATGTTTATATCATGTTTGTTAGCCTTACTGAAGCCTAATGACTTCACCTATAAAGTATTAGATACAGTATTTAGTTTAAATTGATAATGCATAAAAATGATTTTAAATGCATATAAATGATTTAAAATCCTAATACAACATGTCCAAACTCATGCAAATCTACTTTCTCCATTAGCAGAACAGTATAAGCATCCTCATGCACAAGAAATGCATTTTTTTCAACCTTTGCAGTGTAAGCACTTCATGCAATATGTATGCACATATAGGCATGTGTGCAGATACATATGCAGATGCAGCATGTCACAGCATTGCTGACACAGGTTAGTTAACAGAGGGTGCATGCATCTGAAAACTGCACAGGGACAAACCAACAGCTTTCTGTGCTGCTGTAATTCCTTCTCTATGTGTGTCTCGTGGATTCTAAATGAAGAGAGATCTTATGGAGAAAAAACCCCCCAAAAAACATCTCTAAGTGTATCATTAAAAACGTGATGTCTCCGTGCACAGCCAACATGTAGAACCCAGTCCTGACAGCTTTTCAGCCTGGACTAACACCCTGCACCTTGCAAGACCTGTTGTTACCCAGCAGCCAAGAGCTCTTCTGAAAGGAGGAGGTGTTGGAAGGTGGTCATGGGAACCATTCTCATCTCCCTGCCTGCTGATGGCTGTCAGGATGCAGGTGGGTCCCTCAAATTGGCTTGCAAGGCTCCCACTGATAAAGTAACTCATGCTGACATTCCTTCTGTTCAGCATTGAGTTCATGGTGGTTTGGCCTTTGACCTACTGGGGCTCTGATGATCCAGAGAGAGGAGAAAGCTTTAACAATTGCATTAGGAAGCCCCTAGTTTTCCCTCCAGCATGTAATGCATTTGCTTTAGAGAGGGTATTTCCCTACCCTCAGGAAGAACATTTGGTTATTGGTTTTGTAGAAGACCAGAATTTTCCTAAGCTATGCAAAGAAAAGCATGGAAATAGTTAACAAGCTCAGTCTACCAAAGTGGAATTGTGTGGGGCAGGTGAGGGCTTGTTCATCCTTCCACAGCACAGTTGGGAGCTTCTCAAAGAGAAAAATCATAAGAAAGGTTTGTACTGAAAGAGCAAGCACCCTGAGCATAGAGGCTGCCATGAGACTGAACACCCATCCTCCCATTCAGCTTAGTTAAAGCTCATTTACCAGCCATCAGATAAAAAAGAGACAGTATGTTACAGCACTACACTAAGGAAATATTGGGCATATTCCAGAAGTGCTAAAGGGTGGTGGCAGCAAAGTACACAGGGCTCAGCAGATGCATATCCACCTAAACTGCACTTGTGGGAAGGTAAAGGAGATGGTGCCTAGGGGCAGGATGCCATCCAGAGAGGCCTGGACAATCTCAAGAGCTGGGCCCATGTCAACCTCATGAAGTTCAATGAGGCTCAATAAGGTTAAGTGCAAGGTCCCTGTGGTGGGTTTGCATTTCTT